>NDXB01011745.1:0-21068 GCA_002631895.1 Agapornis roseicollis
CCGGTCGCCCCGGTGGTCGAGCGGCGGACAGGCGTACCGGTCGCCCCGGTGGTCGAGCGGCGGGCAGGCGTACCGGTCGCCCCGGTGGTCGAGCGGCGGGCAGGCGTAACGGTCGTCCCGGTGGTCGAGCGGCGGGCAGGCGTACCGCTCGTCCCGGTGGTCGAGCGGCGGGCAGGCGTACCGCTCGTCCCGGTGGTCGAGAGGCGGGAGGATGAGAGGCGGGAGGATGAGCGGCGGCGGCGGCCAGGCGTACCGGCCGCCCCAGAAACCAAGTCGCAGGCGGACATGGCGGACACTAAGGCGGGCGGTCACTGCAGTTTTAACAACGCGCGCGCGGCGCCTCACGGGAGTGGGCGGGGCCTTGGCGGGGGCGGGGAAGCAGCGCAGTGTGGGACGGGTAGTTCCGGCTGGGCGCTGTCGCCGTGGTGCATTGTGGTCCGCGTAGTTCCGGTGCGGCCGCGGCGGGCGGTGTCGGCCGGCGGCGAGAGGCCGCGGTTGGCCTTGTGGGAGCTGTAGTTCGGCGCGCCCCCCCTCGCGGCCGTCCCCCCCCCGCCCCGCCATGCCGGGCTTCACCTGCTGCGTGCCAGGCTGCTACAACAACTCGCACCGCGACAAGGCTCTGCACTTCTACACCTTCCCCAAGGACGAGGAGCTGCGGCGCCTCTGGCTGAAGAATGTCTCCCGAGCGGGCGTCAGCGGCTGCTTCAGCACCTTCCAGCCCACCACAGGCCACCGCGTCTGCAGCGAGCACTTCCAGGGCGGCCGCAAGTCCTACCTAGTGCGGGTCCCCACCATCTTCCCGCTGCGCGGCGTCAACGAGCGCAAGGCGCAGCGGGCCGCCCGCCGCCCCCGCCCCGCTGCCTCCGCCGCTGCTGCTGCTGCCGCCGCGCAGGGCCCCGCTGCTGCCGCTACCGTCGCGGTCCCGGTAGGGGGCGCGGCCGAGGACGTGAAGCCCATCGACCTGACGGTGCAGGTGGAGCTCGGGCCGGGGGCCACCGTGGGGCCCGGCCCCGGGAGGCTACCGGCGGCAGGGGAGGAGGGCCCGTTGGAGGGCGGTCCCCCGGACCACTCGTACTCGCTGTCGTCGGGCACCACCTCTGAGGAGCTGCTGAGGAAGTTGAACGAGCAGCGCGACATCATCGCGCTGCTGGAGGTGAAGATGAAGGAGATGAAGGGCAGCATCCGCCGCCTGCGCCTGGCCGAGGCCCAGCTCCGTGAGGAGATCCGCGAGAAGGATCGGCTGCTCCACGCCGTCAGCGCCGGGACCCGCAAGCGCCACGGCCTCTGAGGCTGCCGGCGCCCGGCGCGGGGCTCTGCGCTCCGAAGCCTCCGCCGGCCTCGGGGAGGTGTCCTGGCAGAGTGGGGACGCCGCGGTCTGCGGCCCCCATCCCGGCCCTCTCTGCCCGGTTCCTCCTGTCCCCACTGAAGCATACCCGCGCCATAGCGATCCTCCTTCCTAGACGAGGCGGCCGCTGTCACCTCAGTGCCAAGCCCCGTTACCGTTCTCCGCAAGCTTAGCACTGCAGGCGTCTGCCGGCGTTCAGCCTACTGCGGGCCCATCAGCATCCTCCGTGCCGACAGTAGCAGAAAGCGCTTCTCGTAGTGCGGATGGGACCCGTGTCACCACCACGTGGAAGCAGGGTGTCGGTTTTCAGCAAATAAACTCGCCTGTGTAAGTGAGGTAGCAGCAACACTACCCTGGAGAAGGCGCAGCTGGAAGTGTGGTTGGCACCGAGCCCTTCATAGGAATGAACAAGGATGTCGTGTTTGGCCTGAGCCCTTCATGGGAATGAACAAGGATGTCGTGTTTGGCCTTGCATAGCAGAGGCATGAGGAAAGCTTTATAAACCCTCTCAGGGTGATGTGTTTCTTCAGTAAATTACTGATGCCATAAAAGACTGCTGTTTCTAGAGTGAAAGAATCCCTAGGTTAAAGAGTGCTCGTCCTATGTAGTTTCTGCTTTCTCTGCAGTGCACATGTATTTGTTACGGATGTCTCAACACTGAGTAAGGATTACAGTCTGATACAAAGAGTCCAGTGGCATTTGACAGCTGTAGTTTTATCTCATCAGCTTAAGAACTCCTCATGAAACAGAGGCTTTGTAACATGTTGGGATTGAAATCCTTGGCTTTCGTTCAGGATGGAACAGAAGCAAAGTGAGTTTATCTGCAGTGGTTGCAAACCCTTGCTATCTAATCCTAAACTAGCCAGCATGACTAATAATCTGTACATTAGGTGAGACATTACTGAAACATATTTGTGTATTCTACTGAAATTTAAGACTATTATAACAAACCATGTGGAATGATTGTGTAGTTTCTGGTTCTAGCCAGTGTTAGTCCCTTCACTTTCAGCAACAGGAAACCAAATCAACGTTGGCTAGAAAGATGGTGGCATGAGGGCAACAAGGCCACTCTTTGGGCTTAAATACACAACGCTGGTTAGCCGGTGGAACAGGTACCTCAGCACTTAAGAGGAGGAAGAGGAGTTATCTGGTGCACCTCCATAGCTCAGTGGCAGTGTGTTTGTAAGGGGGTATGGCTTTGCTAGCAGTGGGTGTTGAGAACAAGTGCAGTTTACCACAGTGTGCCCATAATTGCACTAGAGGGAGGAATGCCCAGGGGCCCCCAGCCCTGTGAGATCTTTCTCCCATGACCAGAGCACATTACACTTGCAAGGTCGGGATGCCAGTTTTGCAAAATTTTCTAAAAGTATTTTCTAAATGTCAGAAGTTCTCTTTAGTTTGAAAGTATTGTATGCTTTGTAACCCTGGCTAATGTAGCTTTACAACTGTGGGTTGTTTTCTGACCGAAGAGAATGGCACAGTGCGATTTGGTCTGGTGATAGTGCAACCCAGTCAGCTGCAGGTGGTGGTGGTTGTTGTCACAGAATGCTATGTGATGCATGGCTCTTTTTTCTATTAATGTGTACCAAGTTGGTTGGTTGACTGTAAGGATACTACACATCTCTTTATGTACTAAGTGTTTGCCCTTATTTCATTTTAATTTATTTTTTCTGATCTGATATGTAGCTCTTAACTTCAACTCCCTGATATCCTGATTTTCCTGTGAGTCGAGTAAAACAGCAAGGTTTTGGATTAATTGATTGGTTTGGATTGTTTTGCTTGGTTTTGTGTGGAAAGAAGATACCTGATACACCATCTGATTTTACATATGTAATTAGTCCAGCAGATTTATATGCTTCCATCAGGACAGCAGGCAGCACAACTTCTCTGCTGAGACTGGTTGTATGTCCTAGCTTCTTGGGAATGTGTGTGGCACAACACTCATGGTACTTTTTCTACCATTGGAATGCGCTTCAAGATGTTCAGCCCTTTGGCCCTGCTGGACTGGTTAACTGCTGGACTTTTAGACTTCTCCAGGTTATACTGAGGTGCTAACATGCTTAATTTTAATAAAGTATATTTTGTTTTGTTATGTCTCCTGTTTCGCTGCTGCGTGTGTATATATCTTTGTGTGTGTATATATATATTTCTCAAAGGTTGTGGCTTATCTTCTCTTTTGCAGTGTTTCTGTATTCCTCCTGAACTCCACAGCTGCAACAGCGTGAACAGTTTCACATTCATGTAGGATGAGGAAGAGGAGTTTGAAATCTGTCAGTGTGTTACTGCCTACCTACACAGGGGTTAGAGTTGGTTTGATGAGCAAATGGCTGTTGAGGCAGGGGAGCCCTAAACAGCCAGGAGGGATTTGAGCTCCCCTGCACTGCTTTGCCTGGAGGGACAGTGCCAGTAGCCTCCAGTGAGACAACCTAGTGTGGGGAGCAGTGTGTAGCAGCTTTGGATTTTTAATCCCATTTCCCAAAACTACTAATGTCTGATTGTTTAGAGCTATGAGTCTCAAATCATTGTAAGCTGGGGGAAAAAAAAAATCAGTTGTGCCTCAAACACCGTATTTTTGAGTTGCACTGGGAATGTTGAATGAAACAGCATGACAAAACTGAACACTTTCCCCCATTTGCTGCGAAATCAAGCAAAGGAGTGGTCCTGGCAGTGAATTAAGAGGCTAATTCTGAATAAAGGCACCTTACTGTGCTAATAAATAAACTGATACTGCTCAGTGCAAATGCTTTTTCTTCAGCTCTTCACCTTTCTGCATCCTGTACCTAACCTATCAGCATGTTTCCTCTGCCAGCCTTGCCACATTCCTCTGTGTGTCTATTATCAAATGTTAGCCCTATAAGACTTGAATAATGTTTATTTGAAATGGCTTTTATGGTTCTAAGGGAAAACTTTAATTTCATGTTTATAACAGTCACTCCTGGAGATAAATACAGCTCCATTTCTGGGTCCTGCAACTATTTTTAAGTTTTTCTGTAGCCTTTAACCCAGGAGGTTAATAATTTTATTTTATTTAAAATTATGCATTCTTGCTGAGCATCAGGCTGTGGAGCTCAAGCACCAACAACTCATGTATTCCCTAAGTATTGTGGTGCAAGTTCACCAGCTCAGCTTTCCAGTAACTCAAGAAATCTAGAAACAAAACTCCCAACCGTGGCACACTTGGCCATGCAATCTTAAAATCTGACAACATGGATGAAGACAATGCAGCCTGCTCAGAACAGGGAGAGCTGCTAGCCAGGCTGCCAGCTGGCTGGTGGCATTTTCACCATCTGCAGAATGTTTCTGGCTGTTCCTTCCGTTTCCAACGCTAGCTGACAATACCACACCAGGACTGGTTGAAGCTCAGGCTAGATTGAGGAAAAAATAGCGTTCTAACATGCACAGTCTTCATCTAACAGCTCTCTACATCTGTATAAACCATGTGGTCCCCATCTCTGGGTTAAATGACAAAGATCGTTTTCTGAAGGTGGTGCACCCAATCCCTTGTTTCTACCCATTGTTTGCATTTCCAAAGATTAACATTTTTGAGCTTTAATAAGATAAAATAAGTCTTTGTGAGAAGGGAGCTTTGGCCACAGACCCCTGTGAGACCAAAGTAGCCTGAGCTCTATGCTGAGTTCTTCACAGTCTGTGGGTGGGAAGAGACAGAGTGGCTTGTACATGATGAGTAAAGGTTACCACAAGCAGAACCAAACGGGAAGAAGGCAGAGCCTTGCATCTCCAATGCAAGCACCTCTCTCCTGTGAAACCCTAACTGATTTCTCTATGTATACACCAGGCTTGCTCAGTTCACCTCAGTATTGCTCCCATTAAGTTACTGAGCAGATGACTCTTCCTGACTGTCCCATCCCACTTGGTGAGTGTGGGGGAGATGATCTGTTACAGTACTCAAACCACAGGCCTTCCAGAGAGCAGTCCCGTCTCTATTGCCTTGATTATTCTCTGGTTTTTAGATTGCACATTGTCTGGTGTAAAAATTGTCCCTCTTGTCCAGTTGCACACAGTGCCCAGCAAAGCAGCGCTTCAGTGCTGCCTAGGTTCCTCAGTGATACCCTTCTTAATATCTGCAAAAAGGATAAAGGATCAGCATCATTCAGCTGCTGTCCAGTCAGTTCTCACTTCAAAGGGCTGACTGTTCCCAGCATAAATGGAACAGTTCAGATGGGCATGCTCAGCCAGCAAGTGCTGGTCCCACAACTCATCTGGAAGTCACCAGGCAGGAAAAGTGCAAAAATGGTGTGCTGTCATGTATGTGGAAGTTACCATCTGCTAACAGACCTTCACTGCTTCACTCCTCTCTGGGTATGCACTGACTTTCTGGTGAAGTATGATTTAGGAATGTTTCTCACACAAGCAAAACATCCCCAAACCCATTTCCCTCTGTCTCAGTACGCTCCATTCAGCTCTCACCATCTCAGTTCTACTTTTTCTTCCAAATCACAAAGAAATTCTTGCTCACAGAAAGGGACTACTTTAGCTAGGTAGTCATGCCTTAACATCCTCAACCCACTACAGTGACTACTAGAGGAATAGCAGGAATTAACACCATTTTATCTGAAAGTCTGCAAGTTCCAGGCTTGGATCTATGCTTGGAAATGACTCCACATCACATCAGCTAAGGTGAGGGACTCCAGGAAGATCCTATCATGGAAATCCTTCCTTTTTGCCTTTCCTCATGAAGAATGAATGAGAAGTTGCTTTTTCTGTATATTCACAGCTTTGCATTGGTGTGTAATCAACCCAGTTCCTATACCTTCCTAGAGAAATCTGACGGGTCAGGCATACTGTGCACAAACTGTTCACTCATGTAAGAGTGTCACAGGCTCCACAATTTAAAAAACAGGTTTTGTTCATGACACAAATCCTTAAGCTGAGTCCACAAAGATCTGTGATCAGGATGGTGTCAGTCTTCCCACTGACATCTTTCCCTCCCCCAAGACAAAGAGACATCAGTGGCAGACACAAGGTGAAGAAAACATGAACGCATCTCAGGCTGGCAGCTGGAGATCTGAAAACAGTATGATAAAGACAACAAAAAAGCTCATCATGTTCTCTCAGGCATAAACCAGTACCTCAATCAGAAAACAAGGGGGAGAAAGGGGAAGAAAATCACTTCTTTATTGTTAAGCTACTCTTCACCTGAACTTAGTGGAGTATCAGCTGTCTGCAGTCTCCATCTCCAGGCCACACAGGGTAAGAAGCCACGAGACAATGACCGACACGGTACTAGCATCCAGGTCTGCCATTTTTAAATAGAAGAAAGCTGTTGAAGACATTGTTAGTTCAACATTAGAGCTGAGGAAAGAGGCTTAAATCAGCTACCTTTAATGCCTTTCCTAATATTCAACAAGCCCAGACACACACTGTGGACCCATCTTGTTCCACGGTTGTGGAATGCAGTGTCTCTAAGAAGCAAAAAGGTAACACAGAGGCTTGCCAACAGAGGCCTGGGAACCTTCAGAGCTGACCAAATGTTAAACTTCTGCACCCTTGTAGGTCCTCTCTGCTGCCACTTGACTGGAAGTAATGTGGGCCAAACCACTTATCTGTTTGCAAGCATTTATTTAAAGGTGTTTTTCTACCACTCTGTATCTTCTGTGCCATTTTCTTTCACTGCAAACAAGCTGAGCAATTACTTAAAACAAACCCAAAATACTCACTGTCTAGCTCTTCATAAAAGAGTTAAAATGAATGTCAGGATCACTCTATGAATCTATGATAGTTTGTGTTGGAAGGGACCTTAATGCTCACTCAGTTCCAACTCCCTGTCATCCTGCTGTGGGGTGGCAGGAGGTGGCCAGGGAACTAGAGAGACACCCAAGTGATGGTGACACCAGCATGCACCAAACTGTGCCACTCTGATCCAGCTGGGAGCTTGTGGGCACCTGAGAAGACCCAGAGACACCCACCAAAATGCTCAGTGTGTTTGGTCCTGCAGGCAGGAAGATGGGCTGCACACAGTCATGAAATCAAACACTAATTTAAGTGGGAAGGGACCTTAAAGCTCATCCAGTTCCAAGCCCTTGCCACAGGCAGGGACACCTTCCACTAGACCAGGTTACTCCAAGCCCCATCCAACCTAGCATTGAACACTGCCAGGGATGGGGCAGCCACAGCTTCTGGGGGCAGCCCGTGCCAGGGCCTCAGCACCCTCACAGGGAAGAACTTCTGCCTGAGAGCTCATCGCAATCTCCCTTCTCTCAGATTAAAGCCATTCCCCCTTGTCCTGTCCCTACAGGCCCTTGTCCAAAGCCCCTCTCCAGGTTTCCTGCAGCCCCTTTAGGCACTGGAGCTGCTCTAAGGTCTCCCCTTAAGGAGCCTTCTCTTCTCCAGGCTGAACCAGCCCAGCTCTCTCAGCCTGGCTCCAGAGCAGAGCTGCTCCAGCTCTCACAGCATCTCTGTGGCCTCCTCTGGTCTGGTTCCAACAGCTCCACCTCCCTCTTACGTTGTTGCCCCAGAGCTGGACACAGACCAGCAGAGGGGGCTCTCCAGAGATTAGCAGAGGGGGAGAATCACACATTAACAGATATCTGCAGCTCTGGTTGCAGCTCATTACCTCCTTCCCCGCTTGGGGTTCATACCCCTCTGAAGGTGCAACCTCTCCTCGTCTCCCTGTCCAGGGTGACATCCCGTCCCGGTTACAACCCCGGGACAGCTGCAGCGGGAGCCCAGGGCCAGGTCGGACTGAGGATGTCCTCATCCATACCACCGTGGCCACCTCTCCTGGTCGCTACCCTCCTGCCGCCGGCCCGCGGTAGGACAGGGCCTCCTGGGGAGGCCTGCGAGGCCCGACGGAAACCTCTGGGCGCGCACCCCTGACGCGGGATAAGTCGCCCGCCTTTCCCTCTCCCGCCCTTCCGCGCTCCGCCACTATCCCAAGCTGCTCCGCGACACCGCCTTGGACGCTAGCGCCGCGAGGCCCCCGTCCTTGCAGTTAAAAGAGTCACGAAGGGCGGTGTCGCGGTGTACGCCGGGAGTTGTAGTTTTACACGCCACGTCCACACCGCGGTTCGGCGCCTGTGGGACTCGCTCTCCCGGCGTGCCTCGGGGCGGGGGCCGCCGGGACGGGGTGGGTCGAGGTGGGGCTGGGAGCGCGGGCGAGAGAGACTAGGGGGCTAGCTCCGCGCACGGTGTCGCCGCCGCCATAGTAAGAGCTGAGGGGTGAGTGCGGGCAGGGGGAGATTGGAGCGGCCCTGCCTGGGACCGGTCACCAGCTTCTGGCCTTCCTTCAGCCTGGCCGCCGACCGGCACATGGTGCAGCCCCACCCCACACTTGCCGGCTTCACCTCCGTGGTCCGGCCGCAGCCCCGCCGCGGGCTGGGCTGGAGTCGGTGGCCGCAGCCGCCCTGGCGTTCCCAGTCTTTGAGGCTCCGGTAGTGCTGTCCCGGAGGCGCGAGGGTCCGGGCCCGCTACCCTCGCTTACCGGCTGGGAGAGATGAGGCGGCGGCGCTGCTCGGGGCTGAGGGGGCCGGGTGCGGCCCCGCGGGCGGGCGGTGGTGCGGGGGGACAGACCCGGTCCTGCTACTCTGGGAGAAGCGAGGGGTTTAAGCCCTGAGGGTGCAGCTCCGGGCGGCCGAACCGTGACTCCTGCGCCTCCGCCCTGCCTGGGAAAGTGGCGGTCTGAGGCATCAGGACTTCTCCCTGGTACCCGCCGGTGCGCCCACCTCGGTGTGCGATAGTTTGTTGTCGGGGGGTGTCGGGACGGGAAGGCAGAGGGGGTGAACTGTCAGATCTGATTCGTGTAGCCGAAATCTACATTGGAGTTCTCTTCGGGTTTTCTTGATGCTCTTACTGAATTACTGCCTTGCCAAGAGATGGTGCGAGGACTGAAATGGTGGAATCGCTTTGTCACATAGGTTCATGCGTCCTTGGAGGAGAGCTACCAAAAGTACATGTGCTCGGGGATCTGCTGCAGCTGGGTGGGTTTTCCTTTGAGTTGCCAGTTTCCGGTGTGATTCAACAAGAGATTTTTTTTTTTTTGCTCTTCTACCTCTTTAGCTGTTCTGCCCCTTTTAGCTTAAAAAGCAGACTAAGCCGGCAATAGTTTACAGCAGCAAGGAGTGCATGTTGCATTTTGTTGATATGGTACATGTTTATGAAGACACCAAGTATCCAAGATGCTGTTCTTGCAATTCCCATTTAACTTCCAGTTGAACGCAGGCTGTGATAATACTTCAACTTGTTCTCATTTGAAGTCCAACACTTTCAGTGTAAATGTGTCTTTTAGAATTGGATTTATGGCATACATAGTGTTGCAGTTGAAGTGGAACAAAGCCCAGGTAAATGCTTGCATAGGAATTAGTTGCAGGACTCCTACTTGAAAGTTAAATCTCATTCCTTAATCAGCCATCTTCTGAAGTTGATCCTCTTTTGATTTCTCTTTTTCTGGTGTTCGAGCAATGCTTTCTATTTAATCACTTCGAGTTTTCTTTTAGCAGCAACAAAACCAGGCATTTCACAGTTCTCCATGTAGAAGTACTTACCGTACATAGTTACCATTACCAGTGAAACACATAATCTAAAGTGCAGTGGTATTTTAGCTCAGTTTTGGACTATTTAGCAGTGTTCAGGACTGGGGTCTGGATTGTTTAGCAGTGTTTAGGACTGGGGTCCTAATTATTGTTTCAAGTTCTTCTCAAAATGATTGCAAGTTATTTGGGAGGTGAGTTGAAATAGGTTTGCCTTAACACCTGCATTTGTTCAGTTCTTTCAAATAGTGCAAAGTGGGAACAACTTTCTGCAGTTCTCTCTGATGGGATTTCTTTTGTCTTTGTCTGTAATAATGAGGTTGTCTAGTTAGTGATGGAATATGTTTTGTGTGAGGACCATGATATATACTAATAACATTGTAAGTAGTGATTACTTTCAGTTGTTCTAAAATTCCTAGCTATTGTGACCTCACAGATGGTTTAGGTATTCATATTTGTGGTGTACTTACCATGTTTTTTGAAGCAGGAGTATTGTTAGTTGTGAGAAGGGGAAAGGAAACAAAGCAGGAGAGAAACTGAGTGGCTGTTTTTTCCCAGCATTTTTTTTGGAAATTTGGATCTCAACTGAAGACCTGATACCAGTCAAATGGAGGTGAGGTACAACCAGGCTTGCATATACATGTGAAAAACGTACGGATCATTAAGTGTATTAGAGAAAATTTCCTATGTTTGGGATGATGTCAGTCAGTAATAGAGGAATACTGGGGCTAAACCTAAAATTATGGGGCAGTATAATGTGAAATAGCGATGCTATCTTGGTCCTCTGACATTTAGCACTGCACAAGGATGATTACTTTGTGCTGTCTTCATAGAATCATAGAATGGTTAGGGTTGGGAGGGATTTTAAAGACCACCTGGTTCATCTAATTCAGGGCAGTTATTTACACAACTGGCTGCTTTGACAAGCATACAATACTGATTGTTTTCAAATGTCCAAAACTTCAGTTGTGAACCTCAAGAAAACTTTCAAGAATCAGATTGCAGTTGTTGGTAGAAGTTCTAGTTAGAATGAAAATTAACACTGAATGTTATTTTCCTACTGAGTTTATGAATGAACCTGGTTAAGTTTGATTGATTTGATAGAGAAGAATGTATAACTAAAATCTGGTGATTTTGCTTCTATAACTTAAAAATCTGCTTCTATTTTTTTTTCTTGACTGGAAACGGTTGTCATGATAGGCACAGATAGGTAGAGCTGTCTTATATTCTGTTGTTTCTTGGAGATTTAACGTTATGTTGCAATGCCTATAAGGTGAACTATAAAATACAATGCAGCAGTACTCCCTTTCAATTCCCCCCTGCCTCCTCTGTTCCTTTAAAACTGAGCAGGCTTGGGTTCATCCTGGAGAAAAGAAATAGAAACATGAATTCATTTTTTGGCTTGCATAAAGAATACTGTGTGGAAAAAAAAATGGCAGATGTGTTAACAACAAAACATTGTGTTTTCCTTTCAGTTATGTGTAATATATGTCTATATTTGAAAATCACCGGGACTGATGCTCTGTGACTCTACTGGGTTGTCAGGTTGCAGACAAGACAAGCATTGAGCCATAGGCACAACAAAAGCTTTTCCAGAGTCCTCCCAATGTATTTTGTTTACTAGTGGCCTTATACATGCTGACATCTGTAACCAGAAAGCCCATCTACTTCAGGTTGTCGTAATTCCTGCATTAATTTCTTTTAATGAAGTTGTTGTACAAGAATGAAAAGACTGAGAAGGGAGAAGTCAATTTATTTTCCATATTTTTTGCATGAAGCGGGCTGTGTGTTGTCACTCTTCCTCTCTTTCCATCCTTCCACTGTTCACATATCTAGACATAAGTACTTTTAGATCTGAAAGCATAATTAGAATAATGTAATTCCTTCCACAGTGCAGCCCACAGCAATTACTTGATGAAGGTCTCTGTTGGAATCAATAATTTCTGATGGTCCCAGAGCAGTCATTTTCAGATTGTTAACCTCCATGGACCAGTCAGCTGCTGTGAAGATGATAGTGAAGGTACTTAGGGGAAGCGCTTCTTTCTTTCAGTCTTTGCCTGAATTTGCCTCTCAATAGGAGATTTTCAAATGGAGAAAAATTGATCAGTGAATTGGCATTTATCAGAAAAGAGATACAGTGTGTTTAAGGTAAATGACTTGTGGTACATGATGTCCCTGAGTAAATTCCAGTATTCCGTCATCCCTGTATTAATGTACCTGCCACCTGGCCAGGCCTTGCTTAGTCTGGGAGGAGAAGGCTTGAGCTGGGCTTAGGCCTAACCTCCAGTACTTGTTAGGCCATTATCAGGAACATGGAGCCAGGCTTTTCCCAGGGATACTGGGTGGAGAGATAGAAGACAAGGGCATAAACTGGAACAGGAGGGACATGGGAGAGCTGCCCTCTGCATGAGGACAGTCAAGCATTGGAACAGATTGGCAAAGAGGTTATGTAGTCTCCATCATCAAGAGGTTTTGGGGATCAGGGTGTGGATGAAGGCATGGGCAAGCATGTCTTATCTCTTAGCTGACTCAGCTTTGAGCTGGAGGAGGTCCCCTACAACCTGAATTATTCTGTGGTAATTTGCATGGTTTCTTCTGCTGGAGTGTGTGCCTTTGCTAAAGGAAGGTGACCTGTTATCAGGTAATTCTGCATGTAGTTGAATAGATGATCTGGTTGAGAGCAAATTAAGTGGTCATATGATGCTGGTCCCATTGTGTTCCTAGAAGTGCATAGGAGATGCTCATATCTCAGTTTTAGTGGCAATAAAAAAGAGATTGAAGGAAAAATAGTCTAAACCATATTTGCTGTTTTACTTTCTTGGTTTTTACTGCCATCTAAAGTCTGCTCACCATTTTTAATCTGAGCCATCAAAAATATGCGTTAGAAATTTGACGAATGACAGGAACTGAAACAGCTTGAGAGCTCTTTCATTGTCCTTATTTACTCTCGTTTAATCAGTAGTGAAGGGTGCAGCAGCTGGTGGTCTAAATCGTGTTTGCTATGGATTCACATGTACCCCTGGACCAATAGCACCGATTTAAGGGGAGCATTGGCACTGACTTTAAAACCTTCCAGAAAAGAAGCTTGAATTCAATGTTAAGAGAGTTTAATTTTGGTGCAGTGGTGTACAGGGCCAGCTTTTATATCCAGGGAGCGTGGTTTATTTATGGTCTGACTATTTATGGAATAAGCATAGTCATAACTGGATAGTAAATGTTTTGGGATTTTGTTCCCTTCACTAGCATGTTAGAATGTATTGGTTTGAGGTTTTTTTCCTCTTTAAATTCAGTTACTGCTTTCTTGATGTTCTGCAGATCAGCAAGTCTTTACTGAGCTTACTTGCCTGTGATGGTTGTTCATTGATTCTTTGAATCCAACTTGCTTTATAAATGTGGCCATCCCTGGGAGACCACCTTTGTTTCCTCTAGCACTTTACATTATACTTTACTATTGCTTATGCTAGTTTTTGTTGACTTCTTCAGGGACTCTTTAGAAGTGCAGGCCTGCCATGCTTGAATTCAGAAAGGCTTATTTTTTTTAATTGATAGCTGTCAGGTTGCATGTGTCCAGGTCTGATAATGCAGCAAATGTAACTGCTGATCGAAACAATTATTGTGTCTTTCTTGGTATTGCAGAGATGTGCTGATAGTCCATGTGCTCCAGATGTCACTGGTGCTTATATATTCCAGGGAAAGCCATCTGTCTGTTGGCAGCCAACTCTTCATACTTCGTCAAGTAAAAAGGTGAAACCTTTTCCTTAGGTTACACCTCTGAGTAGCTTTGGTGATATCACTTGAGCAGAAGGTTGGATTTTGTGCTGCAGTGTGCTGACAGAGAATCATCTCCAGGTTGTTCTGTGGTTCGTTATTTGTGAAGGAGGCAATAGGTTTCATGCAGACTTTTTTGCAGAAATTAGTCTTACAAAGGCTGTGCTCCCCTTTAGGAGTTACGGGCAGTCTTGGTGTGCTTGTGCTGATCTCTCATGCCCAGAATTATTACAGAAAAGAGGGATGAGTGTAGATAATGACTTAAAAGCTGGGTCTAGCCATGGAAAAGATTCTGTGATTTTTGGATTCTGTGGACAGAAAACCTGCTACCTGAGGCCAGTGTAACCCTGGTCTAAATCAAGGTCACTCATGGCTCATGTGAAGGCTCCATTCTCTTCTAGTCTTCTGCTGTTTCATACCTTGATGCATCTTCCTCCCTGGTGCTACTGCTCTCTGGGTCATGCAGCTTCCCATGCTGTTGTTGCCATCTGCCATGTCCCTAAAGCAAGTGAGGGGGGAGCTTAATTCAGGTATTTGTCTCCCTCATGGACCAGCATGGCTGGTGGCACAGGACAACCTGGAGGAACCTATGGGGAAGTGGGGAGAGAGGCTTTGTTGTGTAGTGTCACCTTCGATGATTTGGCAAGGTTGAAGAGCAACAGAAGCACTGGGCAATATGGACTGTGCAGGCAGGGCTGCTGGGATCGTGGGGCTGTGGAATCCATTTGATGTTCGAAGCTTGTGGCTGCGTGTAGGAAAGCCTGTTGTGCTGGGAAATTGGGAAGTTCTGCTTGGCTTATGGCATGAATTCCCTTTCCTGTAATGTGGGATGTTGGACACAAGAGCTTTGCTGTGTGTGCAATGATGCTGTGTACCCCAAGGCATTGTGCAGCAGTGGCAGTGCCAGTCAAAGGATGGGCATGGGATGAAGATACTCAGGATACTATGGTATGTTTTATGCTGAGGTTTGTAGGAAGTGTGGAGGGCTGGAGTGTACCCCTGAGGATGTGTCAGTGTGTGGCCTGGCAAAGGTACTGCAAAATGTGATTTAGACTACACTGTGGAGTAGTCCCCTGTGGAGCAACGACCCTAATTCTGCAGTGTCACCGTGTACCTGTTGAAGAGATTGCTGCTGGCAGCTGCAGCTTTTGTGCACTGGTTTGGGTTTCAGCTCAAGCGCTGACTGCTGGGTGGTATTTGAGGTGGGAGATAATGCTCTAATATGAGCATATTCTGGGAAATTGAGTTAGCGATGTGAATTGAAGTGTTATACTCCATGATGGTAGCTTAGCTTTGCTACTGTACTTGTGCATAGAAGCTGTTAATCAAATTGACTGTGATGTTGTGAAGTGGATGTGATAAAGTAGCTTTGCAGTGACAAAGGAAAGAAAATTAATTGGCTAAAGGAAAATGTCTCATTTTCAGTAAGTAATTAAGTAGAATATTAAATAATACACTTACACAGTGGTAACTTCCAGCAGGTGCCTTTAGAAGGACAAATATGGCATGTCTTAGGTGCTTTGTAGCTTATTGACGCTTCTGTTATATGCTTTAGCATTAGCTGGATATTCTTGCCTCTGTAACCAAGCTTAGAGTGAACCACAGATAGATTTGGCTGGATGGCTGAGGTACATCAGTGTTGTCCTCATGTTTGACAACATTAGAACATCTGCATTCTTCCTTGTGTTGGAATAGGTGTTAAAAGCCTTTTATATTACACTTACCTTGTTAAACAGCCTAATAAATGTATCAGTCTGATGTTACATGGATAGTGTGTTATTGAAAGGGACTGAGCTTGATGACATGCAAGAGCATTTCTATCTTGTTCTTTCTTTAGGTACATCACTAAGCTTCTGGTGTCTGTGATGGCAGGCAGAAAACCTGAGAGCAGGGAGGAAAAAGTGGCAAATCAGAAAAGCAAAATAAAAAACCCTTCTGTGGCGAGTGAGAGTGTTCAGCAAAACCGTATGAGTGGCTCAGGAAAGAGAGCAAGGTTGTAACAAAAGCATTCAAAAAAAATCAAGGATCAGCTTTTTTGTGTGCATGGTTCCTTCTGCAAAATCAACGCTATAACTGGTCAAGTTTATGCTGATTATTTTTATTTAAGGATGTTTTACTTGCCAAAGCACAAATACATTTTTTAGAAGGAGATAGCAAGCTAGCATGCTTTTAGTTTTAGAAAACATAATACTTCTCTCTGTATTTAAAATATTAATTCCTTCATTTTTTGCAGCCTCAAAGGCTTTCTCACAGTTGCAGGATTGAACAGAATGCATCTGGTGCTTGAGTGGGACTGTTGTGCCTTGAGGAGTTGAAAGCCTCAGGTTTAAATGAGGCGCAGTTCTAGCATGCAGCTTGATCTTGGCTTGGTATGATGGTACAGTGAGCTGCTGAGGGGGAATGCACATCGTGTGCATGCAGTTTAATGTAGGAATAGCTAATTTGCTTTAGCTTCAGGAGAATAAGCTGTGGATTTTTGTTGTTCGCTACATCTCAACATTAGATATGTGGCAGTTTAACCTTTATGCTGTCAACTAGATTTGCACTGGAATATTTAGAAAGGGTATATGATAGTGTTGTGAGTTCATGGGTTGGAGTTGAAGTTATGACCATCCATAAAAACTGAAAATAAGTGATTTTTCACTTTGATTGCTTGTTGGTTCCACCACTGCCATCCCCAGCTGCACACCTTTGCAGGGACACCGTCCACTAGACCAAGTTACTCCAAGCCCCATCCAACCCATTTTAAAATAGAATAGGTATGTTAAGTCATCTTTGACTTCATCCTTGAATAAAGTTGAGATTCTGAAGTGCACTTGAGAGCTGGCATGCAGCCAGCATTAGTTGGAAGTCAAAACTCGCAGCGTGCTTTTGGGGTGCCCTTTCACACCAAAGCTCCTCCTGCTGAACCTTTCCTCTTTCACAGGCTACAGAGCATTCCGTTCTCAGCAGGGACAACCACCTTGCCAACTCTCTGTGGTGTCACATTCTTTGCTCCACAGATGCCAGCCATTTTCTCCCATAGGTAGTTCTGAGCATCTATGCTCTAGTGGTTCCTGGTATTTTATTTTGCTAGTTGAGTTAACCACCTTGAAAACATGTATGCTATCTCCTGTTACACCATTGGTCTATTAAAACATATTTGCTCTTCTGTAAGTCTGGCGAAATTTGTGTAACCCTAATACTGCTGGCCTAGGATTTGAATCCATTTCAGTTCCCATTTGTGTGAGTGAAGTTCAAAGCAGCCAGAGGCCTAAAACATGAAAAGAGCTTTCTTGTCTGATGCACAGAAAGCTAGGCCTGGTGATACTTGATGTGAAGAACTTGGTAATACGGTGTTTTGCTGCTTTTAAGAATTTGTCAAATCTTAGGTATGTAAGTAATTGACATCTAAAGGAAGCCAAAATAGCTGTCACATCTTGTGTCCTAAACCAGAATTTCACCCCTTTGCACATTCACAGTGCAACACAGACCTGTGTTTAAAGGGTTCCTGGTCAGGGATTGCAGAGGGGGTCTAGTGGCTGGGAGATCTTGACGTTTAGCAACTATAATTTAGTTTCTTTGAAGTAATCTCAGATCTTGAAATGTAATGTCATATTTTTTCTTTAGTGCAGTTGTGTTCTGTTTTGAATTTTAGCACATTTCTTCAGTCTTTTAAAGAGAGACCAGGATAAAGAAAATTGCTGTCTTGAAAAGCTCACTGGCATGGTAAAGCAATCATTTATACTAATTCTGCATGATCATCTGCCTGGACTGTTGCACATGCTGTATGTCTAATCTCTCTAAAATAGAGAGACTAGTGTTTGGAAGTGTGGGATGCCCCCAAGCTTTCGGTACCTACCCTGGGACCTGCAGGCTCTCACCACCGTGAAGTAGTCATAGTTTGTATCTGGAGATTGCTGCAGGCTCATAGACAAATGCCAAGTGTACTTCACCGTCAGTGACAGGATAGAAGAGGGAAGTAAGTGTGTTAAGCAAAGAGCTAGTGAATTAACTCTATTGTGTACCATTCAGATTACACTCTTCCTTAGAGCGGCCTGGGGATGGTGAAATACTGAAGAGCTGAACAGATAAATTAGTTGGTGTAAGGCACGTGCAAACAGTCCATATTAACATGTCAGTTGTTTACTGTAAATGAGATCAAGTTGAAATGGCAAGTGCTTGCCAGCTTCTTCAGGTGATACAATTATTGAAATATGTGAGTATAAGGTGGTAATGATTGATCAGTTTCATTCTCCACTTTTGTATGTGAGTTGTGACTTCACACTGAAATAGCTCTACAAGTCTCCAAATAATAAGGAATGTAACCAATTGGTATCCAAGTTTTTTTATTTACAAGTCTGGAATTCACAAGTGAGGTTTGTCCTACTTTTTCTAAAGACAAATTCTGGCCACTTGAGAGGACCTGTGTTTTTTGCTGCCTAACACTGAAGCAAAGCGTGATGATTATTTCTGTGACCTTTCTGATGATGGCTTGTTTTGTTCCTTTTTTTGTTTTGTTTTTATAGTCTCTGGTGAGGATTCAGAATGGGAGACAAGCCTATCTGGGAGCAGATTGGGTCCAGCTTCGTACAACATTACTACCAGCTTTTTGATGCAGATAGGACTCAGTTAGGAGCAATATATGTAAGTATCTACACAATGGGGGTTTGGGCACTCTCCCGTTATCTATCCAGGTGTCCCTTCAATAGACCATGTGGGAGCAAACAAATTTTATAGCATGTGGGAATGCAGCAGAGAGCTCTTGGATTTACTTTGCATTCGTGTATCTACTTCACCTGAAGGTCCAGTTTTTTGCTTTAGTGGTGTAATTCAAGTCAATTGAGCTTTTGTCACAGATTCCAGGTAGGGATGTGGGCCAGTCAATTTTGCTGTGAATTGCTTGAATTACAAATTGGAGTACGAAGCCAAAGACTTGTTCTGCAGTTACCTCCTGCAGTAAACAACTGTCAGGAAAATGCTGCAGCTACTTCTTTCCTCTGTTTTGCATGTGTTACTACCTATAATGAAATACTTTCATTTTTTATGCCATTTTTTTAATCTGTAAGGCTTTGGGAAAGAGGAGGATTTGCTTTTTATTTTTGAAGCAGTTGCTCCCAGATTCTTGATACAGCAAGTGGCTGTGAAGGTAACCTGTAGCAGTGAGCCAGGTGAACACTAATTATGTAAGGTGTGAAGCTGAGTATTTTCCAGGAAGAGCAGATTTCCTCACCAGCTTAATTTTTGTTGTCTGCTGCTCTTTGAAATATCAGGAAGGTCCTGCATCACTGTGTGCTCACCAGCTGATTGCTGAAGTGGGTTAAGTAAGGCAAGTTTTGGGTCCCCTCTGCTTTTGTGGCTTTCTATACTTGAACACAATAATACTTGAAAGGATGGCGTCATTACCTGGCCTGGCTTTTCAACTTGTCAGTGTCAGGTTGATGTCATGTAAGATGTAAGTGGCATCAGCCAGGTGATTGACTGTATGACCTCAGGAGCATGTCCAAACTCAAGAACATGTCCAAACTCAAGAGCTTGAGGCTGTATTCAGGTATTCATGCTGCTTTTGGTTGCATCTGTGACCCTGAAATGCTTCATGCTATGGCCCCTGGTTTCCTTTGCTCTTTCAGCTCTTACTGCACAGTTCCTTGTGATGATATGTGGAGGATCAGAAGCTTTTTCAAAGTGGTTGTGATGTTGTGCAGGTTCAGCACAGTGTGGCTGGAAGAAATGGCTTTTTGGTATGGTGCGAGTCAAAAACAGGCCCTGAAAAGTCTACCAGAGAGCTTGCAAGTGGAGTTCTTAGGAATCTGCCATTTTCTGCTGAGGCATTCAGAGCTTCAGTGAGAGTTAAAAACTGGATGGGAAAGAGTTGGGAATTGTGTTCCTGAAGGTATTTAAACTCAAAAAGGTGGAAAGAATTCCCATCTGTGATAGGGTGCACAAGAACTTGGGCTATCAGGTATAGGGTGAGGATGCTGTTTGGATATGGCAGCAGGCAGACTTCGAGCTCAGTGGAAACCAATTTAAATGTCTCTTTGCCATTGTTCAAGACTGGATTTGAAAAGGCAGAGCTGTGTCAGTGATTGGATATTGTG
This sequence comes from Agapornis roseicollis, assembly GCA_002631895.1. NCBI lineage: Eukaryota > Metazoa > Chordata > Aves > Psittaciformes > Psittacidae > Agapornis > Agapornis roseicollis. The sequence goes on from NDXB01011745.1 coordinate 19,677, forward strand.
ATTCTGGTTTAAACAGAAGATCCTAAACTGTGCAGAAAGCTTCTTGTTTGTTGCTGTTGCACCTGACAGAACGTGCTCAGGACACCTCTCTCATATCCTGGAAGCGCCTGTGAGCTGAACAACCTCAGTCGCTTCATGCCATGGAGGGCAGTCTGTTAGAAAGCCTTTAGAGGCACATTCTGTGTTTCTGGGTGTGAGTAGAATATACAAATCAGTATCTGACAGGAGAAGAAATTTGGCTGAGAAACTCATTTTGCCAGATTTCTTAATATGTTTTTATCTTTCTACATGCTTGACTTTGTGTCCATAGGTTTATTATTATTTTTTTTACCCTTTAGATTTGTTTCTGAGAGCTAACTTTGATCTAAAGGCAGAACTTTTTTGCTGGTAGAATCATGATAATGAAATTTAGTATATTTAATTTCTAGTTGATTATTCCAGACTTTTTGCGTTGCTCTTTGTAGCTTCTTTCTATCTTCCTTGGAGGTAATTTTCAAATAGCTGGATCCTAAGGATCTGTGCCAAGCAAACCAAGTCCCTCGCCAGGCTTGTTTAAAGGTTTCCTAAGCAGGCTGATGATTTTTTTTTTGTTTTTCTTTTCCCCCAGATTGATGCATCATGCCTTACATGGGAAGGACAGCAATTCCAGGGCAAAGCAGCTATTGTTGAAAAACTCTCTGTAAGTCTGTAATCTTTCCTGAATGCCTTGGAAAACAGTTCCAAAGACGCTTAAGTGAATGGTTTCTGAAAATTTGAGTTAGACTTCAGCAGTTTAAAAATACCAGATGCAGGACTTGTACTTGCAACTTCTGGTCTTCAAAAAATGTTATTTGTGATTAATTCTATGTAGTGTGGTGTTCCACTGGGGGCTCCACCAGTGGAATGTTAACTGACTCCCTTAGGATGCAAGATTGTTTTGTGACTGTAATTACATTTGACATTGTTAACTTACTGTCATGGTTTAAACCCAACCAATCAGGCAGCTCATTCACTCACTCAACCCCCCTTTCTTGCCCTCCCCTGCTTCCAGAGAGATGGGGGAGAATCAAAAGAATACAACTTCCACAGGTTGAGATAAGAACAGTTTAGTAACTAAGGTATAACACAAATCACTGCTGCTACCACCAATAATAATAATGATAAAGGAAAAGAATACAGCATCCCATCAACCAGCGACAGATAACTCACGGCACCCCACCAACTGAGTGCTCACCGACCACCTTTTCCAACCACCCCGAGAGAACTAGGCCTTCCGGATCACCCCCAGTTACANAAGGAAAAGAGCATCCCATCAACCAGCGACAGATAACTCACGGCACCCCACCAACTGAGTGCTCACCGACCACCTCTTCCAACCACCCCGAGAGAACTAGGCCTTCCGGATCACCCCCA
>NDXB01011746.1:0-25963 GCA_002631895.1 Agapornis roseicollis
TGATGCCTAACTTTTTTCTCTTCAATGTATTACAGTCTTGTTCCCAGTTTTAGTAGAACCTATGGTATTTTTCTGTGTCTCACCTTCAGCTTTAAGTCATCCCTCCCATGTAAAAGCTACAAAGCTTTGTCTCATCTACCCCTGGCTCAAGTCATCTTTGTGAACCATTACCGATCTCTTGCAACAGAGTAATGCGAGGATAAATCTGTAGCCTACCAGTTAACATGTTACAGCCCTTTCAACAAGTTCATTATTCTCATCACAACTCTGAGTGAGAAGCCAAGGTACAGTAGTGTGGTATGTCATACAGATATGACATGCTCCCAGTATTGCCTTTCAAACCATTCCTTTTGTCTTGAACTGCTAAAAAGAGGTGTTGGATCTACTTTCTGAAGTTATAACGTTGCTATGGTCAAAGAACAATGGTTAGTTTGTGTCAGTCTAGTGTCAGACCTTACTAGAAGAGAAAATCCAGTCTTTCTCTAACATCAATTTATTCTGAAGCACCTGAACATCTGTCATAGAGAAACATTTTCCCATGAAACATTTTCCTATGAATCCTGGCATTTCACTACTTTATACTTCAATTATCCTTGACTGTGAAATGCAACAGGAGGATTCCAGAAGCTACTCAGTGGAATAAACAACAGCCTTTGTAAATGCAAAAACTATAAATAAGCAAGATGATAAGAGCTGGGTATCTGTCAATTTAAATGGCATTCAGCATGTGAACTTCTAATTGAGATGAAGCATTGTGGTACAACATATTCCATTTATTACTTTCCATTAACTTTCATGTGACCTATTTCTCTACCTTTTGACAGGTTCATCTTTCTGAGAACTTCACAGGCAAAATGATATTTTCCTTTTCTGTCTCCACAACTGTGATCTCAGTTTGAAGCATCACTTAGCATTCACCACTAAAAGAAATAATGCCAAAGGCATTAAATATTGCTTCATACTCCCCCTCATCTCATTTAGTTTTCCTTCTGTTTCTTAACCCTTCTTATTTCAAGGCCTGGAAAAAGTATTTGATGATCAATCTTCATGGATTCCTTTTTGTTCAATTAAAATGAGGGATAACTAGCAGCTGCTAATCTCATGAAAGAATAGGAAGCAAGAAATGCTAGAAACTATTGTTAACTTTAGTACTTAAAAAGAATATGGATGTTCATTAAGGAAGTGATTAGAATTCTGAATCATAGTCACCAACTTTCAGACTCATAGAAATATTTTTATCTACAGAGTTCATATTTTTGTTTACTTGATTCCTACTCTAAAGGCATCAAGGATGTAATTTCAGCAGGTTTGGCTGGAAATATGGATTTCAGATAACTCTTGCTGTGTTCCTGTTGAATTTTATCTTCCTGAAGTGAGTGGGTGTCATGGTTTAAGACCAGCCAGTAACTCAGCACCGTGCAGCCATTCACTCATACCCCCACTTTCCTCCCCACTCCAGGTGGGATGGGGAGGAGAATTGAAAGAATATAAAGCCCGTGGGTTTAGTATTAAATATAACACAAAACTACTACTACTAATAATAATAATAATGATAAGGGAAATAACAGGGGGAGAGAATATTAAACTAAAAGGGGAAAGGGAAAATAAACCACCCACAAGTGATGCAGTATACAATTGCTCACCACCCGCCAGCTGATACCCAGCCCGACNCTCATACCCCCACTTTCCTCCCCACTCCAGGCGGGATGGGGAGGAGAATTGAAAGAATATAAAGCCCATGGGTTTAGTATTAAATATAACACAAAACTACTACTACTACTAATAATAATAATAATGATAAGGGAAATAACAGGGGGAGAGAATATTAAACTAAAAGGGGAAAGGGAAAATAAACCACCCACAAGTGATGCAGTATACAATTGCTCACCACCCGCCAGCTGATACCCAGCCCGACTCTAGCAGCAATCAGTCTCTACCAGGTAACTCCCCCCATTTTCTATACTGGGCATGACCTGCTGTAGTATGGAATACCCCTTTGGCTAGTTTGGGTCAGATGTCCTGTCTCTGCTCCCTCCTTGTGAAATATGTGATTTGTGTCAACGTGAAGTAATAAGATATAACCCTCTTAAACCTTGGAATTTTTGACAGAACATGAACATAGTTTTTGCCTTTTATCTGTATCAATTCTGTTACTGCTTTCACTATTGGTATTGTGTATAGAAACGTTTGTGAAGAAAACAAAATTAAGCATTAAGAACAAACAGGAAAATACTTCAGGAAACTTTAAATAAAAGTCAAATNTGCTGTAGTATGGAATACCCCTTTGGCTAGTTTGGGTCAGATGTCCTGTCTCTGCTCCCTCCTTGTGAAATATGTGATTTGTGTCAATGTGAAGTAATAAGATATAACCCTCTTAAACCGTGGAATTTTTGACAGAACATGAACATAGTTTTTGCTTTTTATCTGTATCAATTCTGTTACTGCTTTCACTATTGGTATTGTGTATAGAAACGTTTGTGAAGAAAACAAAATTAAACATTAAGAACAAACAGGAAAATACTTCAGGAAACTTTAAATAAAAGTCAAATAATTCAGTTGCAAAAGGATTTGCAACTGGTCAAGTAAAAGGTGGGATTGAAGAATGGGGTTGATTGAACTATGGGATTGTAAATTAAGGAGTCTCTGGAATGTCAGGCTTGGAGAAGGTGTGAATCACTGGGATGAGCTTTGCCAGAAGCACCTGGTGGCTATAAACAGGACACAGGAATGGGGGGGCTGTGTGTGTTGGTAGAGCAGAGACTCCCCATGCACCCAGCGCTGTTTGCTTGCCTTTATTTGCTTAATAAATTTGTTATTTTATTCAAGATCCTGTTTGAATATAATCATTTAAATTACTCCTGCTCTAGATGTCATTAGGAGAGGGATCTATATATCTGTGTGGAAAGGGAGAAAAGCAAGGTCTTTCCTTCCTAATCTGTGTACAGTTGTAAGTTAAATCACTTTGTTAGTTCTTGGTTTTCTATTAGTGCAAGCCACGCAACTCTAGCCATACTGTAACTGACAGTTACCAAAATAGGTTTTTGTATTTCCTATGGAAAAGAAACCAGTATGGTTTGCTCTTTTACCATCCAATTTATGGTTCATCATTTGCATGGTGGTAGATCAAGAGTAAGGTTTTCATTTATTTATTGAATCTGAGTAGAGCTCCAAATCCAGTATTGAAAATCTTTATGAACAGTATCATTTTAAGAGCTGATTTTGAAGGAGTGGAGACTAAATATTTTTAGAATGTTCATGCTAGTTTGCATAAGTTATGGGCTATGTTAGATTTACATGTGAAAGCATTTATTCTATGAAATAAGTATCCATTAAGAAAACCATCACTATTCTAAAAATATGGGAAAAAATATTCTGATTATGTGCAAAATGAAAATGGTCATTTATGTAGTAGGAATATCGTACATATTTACTGCTGAGATTGGCTCCTGGAACATACACTGTGAATTAGCTTTAGTTAGCTGAATTCCTTTAACTGACTTCTTTTGACTAGATGGTTTTGCTTAGCATGAGTAGGTGCTTATCATGGGAAGCTGAAGTCCTTGGAGCCTTTTCCTGCAGAGTAGCTAACTCCCACCTAGATAAAGCTGAACTTAATGTAAAACCTGTCCTTAGTTATGTAAACAAAGGTCTTGAGACCAGTGCAAACTGAAAGATAAAGGAATTGCATCCATTAGCAAGGAGCAATAAAGCAAAGTGATAAGAAGAAATTTACAGCCTGCCTGGAGACATCTAAAGAAGCCAATGATGAATTAGGAGACCACAGATCAAAATTCACTTGGACCAAAAGGCACATCCAAGGCACATAAACAGAGTGTGATGGTCAGGTGCCTACAATGTAAGGGTATAAAAACTCAGGAATTTCTTTGTTCTGGGTCCCTCCCCAGAGGCACCGACCTCATACTGCTCCTATTCCAGTACCACTCAATTTTCTGAGAATCACATGTCTGAGACTCTCCTGTAGGAAACCTAGGAAAAAGAATTTTTTTCAACACATATAAATGCAGATTTGGCTAAGCAGAAAAATAATTTCTACTGTATGACCGATTAGGAAAGTTATCTGATTATGCTGAACTTATTTAATTAATTTTATAGTTAGCTAAAAACATTAGTTTCATTTCATTCAGTAAAACTTATTAAAATCTGCTCCAGTGTCCTATCCAGAAAACAGCACACATACTTTAAGCAGCATCCCCTCCACACAAACCTATGGTTACTGTAAACTGTTATCCAGATGCTCATTAAGAGACAAGCTGGGTATTTACCTTTGGTCATATAGTTCCTGAGAGCTAGAATGAGGATTACAACTGCTGCGTCAAATACTGGAGAGTGAATTTTGAGCCTCCAACATGCTCTGCATGAAAGATTATCTGCATCCTCAGATACCTTTTAATCTACAGCCCAGGAAGTTATCAATTTAAATTCCCATATTGAAATAAGCAAATACTGACATTGACTTGCTACCTGATTTCATTTTACTTAGCTTTTGTTTCTTGCAAATCCTCTCATCCTTTCTTCTCTCCCCAGTCTCACAGTATAGCAGCTCTTGAGATCAAAAAATCGTACACAATTTCCTTACTCCAAAGATGTTTGCTTAGTTTTGCTGCAGGTTAACTTATTTCTTTCTGAGCTGTAGACGAAAAAGAGCTGAATGTTGCCATTTTGACTTACTGAGAAGAGGGTTAGAACCTACAGGTTAGTTTCTGCCTCCACCATAGAATCTATGGCATAGATATGATCTTGCCACAGGTACAAACACAGGACGTTGATTTCTCATAGGTGCTGTGGGAGCACCATCATTGCATGTCCAGAAGTGTATGTTTCTTGCCCTGAGTTGATGTTGCTGTGCAGCCAGGAGCAACTGGGAGCATGATTTGCTGTATGGTCAAGCCTGAGAGATTGGTATTAGGAATTAGGAAGCAGGTAGTCCATGAAAATACCAAAATACTTTTCAGTAAAGAATGGATTTAAGTTTCATGATTTCTTATGGATATTTTTTCTCCTTTGAAGCATGTAACCCCTTCTCTGAGAAGGGAAGATCCACAACGTCCTTTTCTGTCATACTTACGTCTAAATGTTATCTGGAAGATGATAGAGGAGGCATGGACTGTAATAATGTGCTTCAGGGCTGCTTATTTGTCAGACGCTAGAATGCAGGAGGGAAATAATTGAGATGGTGGCTAATAGAGAAAGTAGTGGAAACACTGCTGAAGGTGATTGCCTTATACCAGCAATTATTTTTAGGACAGTTTGTTGTCCTAACTTTACTAAATGCCACCAGTCTCAGACATAAAAGCAGTGGCTAGTACTTTATCAAGGTTGTTACTTAATCCTTTATACATGGCAAAAAATATCACAGCTCTCTAACAGAAACATCTGAGCAGGATTTTATGTATTTTTTGTTATTGAGTTTGTTATTTAATAATAACTTGTTAAATGCAAAGCAGTCACAACTGAAATGGAATTGTAGAGACATCGTGAATAAGCAACCCCTAATATTACTTGATAGTGATATACATATTGCATCATAGCATGCATGGATTGGTGTTACACATAAAGTGTTTCCTTGTGTTTGGCTCATGTTCTATGCAGCTTAGGATATAATTTGTCAGATAACATAAGTTCCTAGTTAAATATGTTCATTATTTCAATTTATTTATCTATACTTCAATAAACATCTGCCTAAATTGTGAAGTAGAGTATGAAATAAGTTTACCACTAATTTATTTTTAAGAGAACTACCCAATGTAGTCTGAAAGTAAAGCCTTATAGTAGAGCAATGACACTGATTAAATAACTATCGAGTTCTCATTTGCTACCATTAATGTATTTGTAATTAAAGAACAAAATTTCATCTCCCACCTTCTCCAATTGACTTACAGGGTTGTATACTCCTGTCTTGAAAGCACCATTGAAAATCAGGTCTTCTTCAGAAGGGTCCTACAAATCCTTTTCTTTTGTCACTACCCCTCACACATTTCTCACTTCAGTCACCATGTATATCACACCACGTCAACAATGCTCTCTTTCTCACCAGGTGCGAAGAGCATTACTATTCATGTTCTTTATTTCCTTAATTACATCTTGCACTTCTAGTTATTCTGCCTCAGGTATCTTAAGTATTAATCACTTCACAGTCACTTATGCTAACCTGAACTTGGCTATCCACTTACCTTCCTATCATCCACAAACCAAAATGCACTGATTACATATTTGAAAGCAGACTGGCATGCTGGTTTTTCACTGCGACAGAGGTCTTTTCAAATGTATACAAACCAGTCTCAATCTTCTGTTCATTTCCTCTCCTCAGACATCTTTCACTGTATTAGTTTATCCAGTAGGCATGCAATCAACAATATTCTTTATAAAATTACTTGCAATCCCTCTGGAATGGCTTTTATTAACCTCATTTTATTTTGTTAAACTTGTTTCACAATTTCATCTCTTGGAAATAAGAGTCTGTTATTCACTGAAATATTGCTAAGAAGCCTCCAGTTTGTACTCTTGTGCTGTTAACACATGGTTTCTAAGTGGGTTAAGTTTAGAAAGCAGCAGAAAGAGGTTTTTTCCTGAGCTACTTAAGGTGTTGCAATTTGCTGACAGTATTAGAAGTAGGAAGAGGCAAAAGGATGACTCATTTCATTATATTGGTACTGAACTGAGGAAACACTGGAGAGATGAGATCTACCAATTAAAGTGTATTGGCTAGAATCTGATTTTGGGGTAGGAATGCTGATTTCTTATCTTCACTGCCCCCATGAGGTTTGAAATTGCTCACAACAGACAGTAAGATTACCTGCCAGTTCTCAGACCAGCACGCACTTATTATCGTGTTAACATTAGCAGAGAGTGCTCTAGGCATTACTATGGACTATCTTTCCCCTAGCCTTTTATTTGCTGCTCAACTTTTTAACAGGATATATTATATCAGCTTTCTGGAAAGCTTCTATGTTTAATAGTATGCTGCGATAATACTATTGGGTCAAGAAGCTAGCACTGCAGTTCAAGAAAAAAAATAACAGTTTAGAGGTATGTTAGAGGACAGCAATGAGAATGAGCAGAAGTCTACAATACATGACCTTCAAAGAAAGATTTAGTGAATTGAGATTACTGAGAGGAAAATACGGAAGACTGAATTAAGAGCGGAATTAACAGTTTTCAAGTGCATAAAAAGCTGCTTCAGAAAGAGGAAGAAAGATCTGTCCGTGGTGAATAGGTAATACTGAGCTCAAGCTGTAGCAGGAAGATTTGCTCTAAGTCCTAATGTGACATTGGCATACATCAGAGGTTAATTATCACCTGCTTGGTACTGGCACAGCCATTCTAGTCAGGTTCTTTGGGGTTTTCATGCTGGTTCTGTAAATATAGCAGTTATTTTTTTGTTATTTCTATTTCAACAGCTCTTTGACCTTATTAAATTTTGGCCCTGTTTTATTAGGTGTCCTATAAGCAGAAAAATGGTCCCTGCCCTGAAGTGACAACTCAGACAGTATTAAAAATCATTATAATTGATTTTTTTGTTTTGTGGTATCACTTAAAAATGCCAGGCATGGCTTCAACTCCTCTGAGTAAGACAGACTATATATATGTCACCATCATAACTATCCATGAGTATTTCAGCTAAAAGGCCTCCTCTATAATGGTATAGAACAAGGTCTTTTTAGGTTCTCAAGCAACCCTTGCCTATGATGTGGAACAATATAGTTGTAATAATTGGTGAACCTATTTTAGGCTTTGTCTTCTATAAAGCTTTTAATTAATTAATTTGTCATTTTTCCTTTGGAACGTTACAACACATCCACACAGGAAGAATAAGTCTCCAGTCTGTTGCCACACAGAATGAAAAAGATGCAAATTGTAAAACTACACAAAGCTACTCATAATTTAAGTAGCTTCTTAAGATGCTTCTTATCATTTCTTGATATCTGTTTGGTTATATTTCAGTTAAGTGTTGAAGACCCACAGTGAAAATTGTTCATCTCTGTTTAAAGGGAAACAATTTAATCATGATAAGTCTTTTCTTTTTGTAAATAAGGGATTTTACTATATAAATGATCGAATAAGACTATCAAGTGCTCTGGCTAAGAAACTGAGTGAAGAGAAGTAAAATTTCATCATTGTTGAGATATTTTAAAAATTGTCATCATCACACTTTGCACTTATGCAGCATCTCTCATTTAAGTCTTGAAGTGCTGAAGAAAATATTCAGGAAGCCCTGCAAGACAGACGAGTATTATGAATCTCCCATAAAACAGAGACACTAAATGTACTTTCGGCCTTGAAGAGAGCTTGTAAAGACACACAGAAGTTATTACTCATGTTCTGATCAGTGAGGAACTCAAGTTCCAGTAAGAACAGTTTTGCTTATATTCTTGAACTCTCATTATTCTGTTTTTTATTTCAGAAAGATGGTTGCTATTCTACTAATGCATGAAACTCTATGTTAAACATATAACACTCTTGGTATGCAACTTGGTGAAGAGGGTTTATGAGTGACCAAACTATAGCAGTGATACACAATGGCTGCACTTCAGGAGTGTTTCGTGTTTCAGGAAAGTAATTGACTCTGCTGTGTCAGTGTAGGGAAATACATGAAATTTTTCCCAAAGTCAAGAGATTTTTTAGGTAACATCATAAAACTGTATTTACCACGAGGAGAAGAGCTACTTTCATAAAGTTTGATATTGGAAAAGACAAAGACTTTGGACTGTGGAATAAAATTTCTTTCCCTCTGCAGGTTATTATTATTTAATACATTCCCAAATGACTCATGCTCCAGAATAATCAGTGTCTTGAGAATAAGTTTTTAGACTCCTTTTGCAAGATACGGATGCATTTAAATTCTGCAGACCTTGAAATAGATGGGTTATAGTTACAATATATATGCTATCTGCAAAAGATTGACTGAGAAAATAACAGGCTTCCTGCTTCATTTATCCTGAGAATGCAACTCATTTCAGCTGTAAATCTGTTCTTGTATGACTGATGTTTAAACTGACTAGTGCTAAAACAGACATATATGTCATCTACTCCTGGTATTAACACAGTTTGATTTTAGAATGAGGTAAATGCTTGATTTTTTAGATTAACTGTAACAAGCAAGTTCTATATGAGCAAAAGAATGAAAAAACCTGTGTTTCTAGATTTCAATTCTTTTCTGTTTGACTGCAGTTTCTAAGAAAATGCTGACTCGACTCTGAAGATTTTTGTTTTCTCCTAGCATTTATAAGGTGTCTATATGATACAGCAGATTTTATCACAGGCCTGTGCTATAGAATAGAAAATTTATTTATTCCATTTGCAGATAACACAGCATGAAGTGGAGCCACAGAGAAATCCGATAGAAGATGAGAATTTGGGAAAATCATGACAAAACACAGAGTGGCTTGAAAAAGTGGAATGCAACAGAGTAAAAATGAGTAAGAATGAGTGCACATAAGAATCAGCTACATAAAGGCTGCTGCAGAGAGGAAGGATATAACCTGCTCTCCATTTCTTCTGTGAATGTAACTGGTAAGTTTGAATTAAAGTCAGAGGGATATAAAAAGGGTACTAAAGCTTATGAAGACCTGTAAATAGACTGCCTAGCATTGTTATGCAATTGCCAAGTTTGGAATTTTTTAAGAATTGGTTAGACACTATCCATTGTGAATGTTGTAAACTGAATGGATGCTTCTCATGTTCTGGGAGACGGAATAGTGCATCTATTGAGGCTTGTTTTGGTTCTTGTCTATGATTCAGGATGGCATTGTACCTGGATAGTCCTATGGGCACTTGTTTACAGTGATAGATGTATATTAAATCCAACATTTTCAGATGTACTTATTTAATCTCAGGCATGTATGTAACAACATTCTCCATCATGCATCACCCACATTCATGAGTTAATTCTCTAAAGTCCTGAAGGTGCACAGCTTGTTCTGTTTTGCACATTCTGTAGATATAGAAGAACATAAATACCACCAGCAAGGCTTCATACTTGAATTCCCTGACTGCACCAGATGCTCCAGTGCAGATTCCTGAGACCCTAAATTAGGCAGTGACAGGATAATTTGCAATAGATCTCTTTCTAGTACCTAGTAACAAAGATTGGCTTAAGCTCTCAAGCATGCAGTCTATTGTTTCTTCCATCTTGTGTGTTAATAGCAATCATTTAAATTCCAGATGGTATTGTTATTCTTTTAAAAGTTCAGTCACGTTTTTGAACTGTAGCCACAGTCTCCACCATTCAATTGCGTGTGCTATGAAAAAATAACTCTGTAGTATCTTTTTAGAAGTGTCCAGAAGAAATGGTGAGCATTTTTGCTGCTGCTGTTAACATTGATATGTCTGAACAAAACATGCCAGTCGACATGAAAACCTCTCAGGTGCAGACTGAATTCTCTGGAAACAAAGCAGTCCCACCCCAAATCAAACAGTAAGGCAGAGGCTAACATGATTATCTAAATTAGCACTGAATGAAAAGTTGGGTGTCTTATATCCCAGGTGACTTCCATAATTGCTGGCAGTCCATTTAAAAAACAACAGCAGGTGTTCCATAGTGTATTACATATTCATTATGCTAGTGATGGCTTCCTATACCTTGGCATTTGAGGAACTGGGATGCAGTATATGAAATGAAGACTTGGATCTTTGCTGCAAGCTGGGAAACAAGCTAAAAAAGAATGAATTATTGGTTTGCTAGGTGAGCACTTGAGGGTTCAAGATCTTAGTATTTCTAGATGGTTTACTCTGCTAAATGCTGCCCTCTTCTCCCTTTCAGAAGAATTATGAAACACAGGTTCATGTAAGGAAAATAAAAAGGGGAGGGGGTGTTGCCTTTTGAAACTAAATTTTATCTTTGAAATTGGTAAATGCATTTGTCTTGCCTGTTAGTGACAGGAAATGGTACTTCAGACTGCAATCTAGGTAACACCTCACACTCTGATCTATATTATGCTTCTGTGATGTGCATTCCCTATTTTCATTTCTTCGTCTCTATCCTTTCCTTGTTTGAAAATGTTCTATGCAAACTGTCAGCAAGTCCCATTCTCAAAAGCTCGAGTTAACCAAAATCAGATAGGTAAGCAGTTCAGCTCCCACACCCCATTTGTATTAGTCTGCATTTAGCAGAACTGAAGTTTATTTGCCATCCTGCCATCTACAGGAAGGCCCAGGTTTGAAGTATTTTCCATTTTATTTCCATCCGGTGTAGGTACAGAGACACCAATATCAGTGAAGTATATAAAGCAGATATCAAAAACATGTTGTGGCTTCCCTCAACTCCCTTCTCAAAGCAAACACATAAGAAGGCTTTAAGGTATAAATGCCATTAATTTGGTCTCTAGAGAATCTAGTAAAAGCACATGTGTGATCTGTTGAGTAGCTGAGACAAAAAAGTGCAGTAGAGCTGGAAGGAAGGATGTTCACATCACCTGGCCTATGTTTTATGATTCTCAACACCCAACATATGCTTAGCATGCTGAGCACTGCTGACACACTGCCTCCCTTTCAAATGGAAAAATATGATCCTACTCATGAGCACTTCTCTCTGAAATTCCATCCTCAGAGTGACGACATTCCTTTTGTTCTCTTCTGGGACTTTTCTCAAAGGGATATAAAACCTCTGGACTGGAACAGTTTTGGAAAGCTTAGTTCAGCTTTCAGAATGCTTTATTTTTTCTCTTACACCTGACTACTTCATTAAAGTGTCAGACAATTTGGGAAAAGCCACTTGTGTCATCAGAATAGGGGTAAGACTTGGCACAATGGTTTGGTCTGGCCCAATCTTACAAGGGATATTGTAGCAACACTTATAAATCTGATGTTATTTGCTGTCCTTTGCTAGAATTATGTGGCTCATATCATCATCCCTTGTTGCTGGAGAGTTCAGAAATGTTTTGTAAAACATTAAAAAAAAGCTTATTAAGATGCAAAAGCATCACATTAATACAGAGTACATCATCTAGTCTGGAGCTTTTAAGGCAGACTGTGAATTATTCAATACTCTGATAGATTAAGCCAGCACAACACAGCAAGCCTCTGATTAGCCCCAGGATAAATTTTGAGAGGTTACTGAGATCAACATATTCCTTTAAATGTACCCTGTGTGTGTGAGTGTATGTGAAAATGGAGGGGGGAAAAAAAAGCTAAAAAGAAAACAAAAGTCTTAGAAAGGACAATCAAAAGAGATTGCAGTCTCACAGGTTGTGATAAAGCATGGCAGATAACCAGACCCAGCTGAAAGAGCCTGAAAGCAAATCCTCATCTTGTGTTGTCCTCCTTACAACAACAATTAGGAGAATGGAGTTTACAATGGGAGATGAGAATGTGAATCCCTGATAACTGAGTGTCAGAGACCATTTCTTAAGCACCAAGTAAATAAACAAACCTGGTTCCAGTGGAGCTGCTTCAAACAAAATAGAAAGCAAACACAGTTTCAGCAATAACCATGCATGCTGATCTGTTTGGTATTTGTAGAGGAAGGAAGGCATACAAACAAAATATATTGAGGGTATCTGTATTCTTATCTAATGGTTTTTTAATTTTTTTTCTTTCATTTAATTGCAGATGGTACCAAATAATGTCTATCAGGGTGAGTATTTGGTCTTGTTAATCTGACTAGGAGATGCATTACAACTATTTTTGGCTGTATATTGCCTATCCTGTTTGTTTCTAGAACAGAAAGGAGTGCTGAACCCACAAATGTGTTTAATCAGCTATAGGACCTTCTTGCTGCTGCATGTGTAATCAACTTCTGCTATTAAGGCTCCTCTGGGAGCTGGTAAATGAGTAGCATATGTAATTTCTTCATTAGCATACCTGTTTACTCCCAGCTGTGCTTTGAAGTAGGTTGAGGCAGGTTTCCCATCCAGCAAACTTTGCTCTGAGATTGGATCCATCACAGTGGCAAGTAGCAACCTTATGAAACTTAGGTGACCTGTAGCTGTTTATATATATTCTGGTCTCCATCTAGATTTTTGAAGAGTTCAATAGCATGTTCCTAGGGTTTGTGCATTACAATGCTTGAGTTTGCTTTAGGATGGTATCTGTGCACTACCAGTGCACAGAAGTGAGACCATTACCACAGCTTCTCTCCTGCCATTCCACATTCTACTCTGATGTCCAGATGCAGTGAAGTCAGGATGAATAGAATATATTGAAAAAAGCCTCTTATTTGGTTCTAGCATTTCTTTCAAAAAGAAAAAAAAAATCAAGGAATGAAGTGAACTTGCTAAACTACCAAGAAAAATTTGAGACCATTTTGAAGTAGCTTTCCCATAAATACCCATTTTCTTATGTTTTCTGCTTCTCACTCTGCCCACTTTCTGAGCTCTATAACAAAGCAGAGCTCTTCCTCCAGTACACTCATGTTCTTTTTTTATGCTGTTGCTCTAAATTTTGTAGTAGCCACAAAACTATCTGTGATGTTTTTCCCTAAAAAGGAAAAAAAAACCTTCACAGATACTGGTTTGCATCTGTTTGAGAGGCATAAAACCTTTGAGAAGGTGGCCCTGAAAGATTTTCAAATAGTTTCTAACTGTGCTCCTGAGGCATTGGTACAGCTCAACCTGCTTTTTAAGGCATAAATTACAGAAGTGACATGAAAACATATGAGTTTATTAAAACAGAGTGAATCACTGGTGACATTTAAGTCTAATTAAGTCAGGCTATTCAGCTTAATGATTTTGTTCCAGAGGAGGTAACTATTTTGGAATGCATAATGTTTAGCACAGATCTTCTGGAATAGGGTATTGTACCTAGGGGTGCCATTATCAGAATCTATAATGGCAAATGCTCTCACTTAAAAGGCTGTGCTAAGTTAAATCACAGTGAAATTTATCCTAGCCATTTGATAATCCTATCCCAAAATGTTGTCATGGTTGAATAAACAGTTGGAGTGGAAGAAAAGTGAGTGATACTCACAATGGCAAGGTGAGTCTATTTGTAGCCTGGAATAAGATTGGGTAAAGTGGAAAATGTAGTCATCATCCTCACCTATGAAGATGCTCTATAGTTTTATGTTCAAAAAATAGAGGTGAAAATTGATTTTGGTCTCAGTAACAAAAGTACCCCTAATTAAGGGGAAAGCTGCTAGATGCTGTCCCTCCCAGTGACATTTAACTCTTATTAAGTGTTCACCAGTGCCCTTGTTGCCTTTTCTCGCTTCTCTAATGGGCTGCAGCATTTCTGTCTCTATGCAGCCAAGACACACTTGTAATTAATTTTAATTTGCAGTCTTTGCCTGAAGCTTAATAGTTAAAGGATATTTTGTTGTGTAAACTGGATATTGATCCTCTGACATAGCTGTTGTTACACAGACAACCTTCCTGAAAATTAAACCGTAGATTCCTTCCTTCAGCATTGAGTGGCTGCTTGCTGCTCAGGTACTCGAAGAGAAAGTGCTGTTTATTTCTTCAGCAGAGTGTGTTTAAATAGCCCTGTTATCAGTGATGGCAGGCAAAGCTCAAAGGGGCCCGTACATGCCTATATTCTGTATTTGCACCTTCTGGGACTTCTAGGTATTAGATGGGTAGATTGCATATAGAGCTTTTTCCTCATCACTTGCTACCCTGCAGTAAGGGCAAAGCTGCTAGTTGGCAACAAGAAAGTTCTTGACCCAAATGCCTGAGAGGGAGAAGGAGGAATTGCTTAGTTTGTGGTTTTGTTTTCTAATTTTCTTGTGTGTTTGTTGCTGATGGTACTAAGCGTAACAGAAAGCAGAGCTATAGATCTCAGCACTTGAAATGGCTTTTGATGACTGCACAGAGTAAGGATTATGTCTGTAATGTTCCTATCATCAAATGGCACCCTTTGCAAGTCTTTCTCTTGCTGAGGTGTTTCCCTGAGTGCTTTTGGCAAAGGTGTAACAGTTCTGGGTTTGGCAGTAGCAGTCATTTTTTCTTCTTCATAGTAACTGGTGCAGTGCTATGTTTTTGACTTTCAGTGTGGGAACAAAACTGATAACACCGATGTTTTTAGTTACTACTCAAATGTTTAGTCTGAGCAAGGACTTTGTGAGCCTCAGGCTCTGCCAGGGAGGAGGGGAGGCAGGAAGGAAGCAGGGACGGGACACCTGATCCAAACTAGCCAAAGAGGTATTCCATACCATAGCACATCATGCCCAGGATGTAGCTGAGAGTTACCTGGAAGGGCGAGTGCTCTGGGGGGTTGGAGGAGGTATCAGTGCTCGGTTGGGCAGGATGGGGTGAGTTATCTGTCGATGGGTAGTGAGGTGCTGTATTCTCTTCCCTTGTTGTTTCCTTTATCATTATTATTGGTGGTAGCAGCAGTGATTTGTGTTATACCTTAGTTACTAAACTGTTCTTATCTCAACCTGTGGGAGTTGCATTCTTTTGGTTCTCCTCCCCATCCCTCTGGGAGCAGGGAGAGGGCAAGAAAGGGGGGTTGAGTGAGTGAATGAGGTGCGTGGCTGAGTTTAAAACAAGACAAGCAGGATACATACCAGATAGTATGAAAGCTCTGAAATACTCACTAGAAAGTGCCTCTTCTAAAAACGTATTGCTGTGTAGGATAACTGGGTATGTTTAGCTTCCTCAGTTCAAGTGTTTAAAATTTGTCATAATGAATGCAGAGAGATACAATTACATGGACAAAACACATGTGCATTTTTGCATATCCTTTTGTCTGCAACTTTATCATCATTCTTATTTTGATTTGAACAGTATCAGTGTCTCAAGTTGCTCTTTGTTATTATAGCTGTGTTACAAGAAGCAATTGGAACTGGACTCCAAAACATGAAGTGATGCACTCAGTTCATTACAAATATTAGGTTCTTACTTAGGCAGTAGTGTGCTATGTACAAAAACAAACTAAGATAAAAACCCCAACCAAAATCAGTAAATCAGACAAAACAATGCTGCATGCAATAAATAAATAGTTACTAAACCAAGATTAATCTCACTACATCTGCAATATGTGAATACAGCTATCACTTCTTTTGTTTCATGGAGAGTTGGCATCTGTTGTGTCCTTGCTTCACTGTAAAATTGCGCTGGATCTATCAAATCACACATGCAATATTAAACACCACAAGCAGTGGAATTATGCACAGAAAATGTTACATAAATTGTTGAGACAATTCTAAGTCCTAATTTATGTCACTGAACAAATCTTTTGTGTTTGTTCCTCCAGCTCACTTTACCACTCACATTGTTCATTTGTTGTTCCAACCGGGAACCTTTGAACTTACAATTCTTTTCTAAAGCCAGCAGGGCATTCCTAAATGGACCTCTCTCAGAAGAATGGGCATGTATTTAATTGCAGTGCATATAATTTACATATTCTATTGCCTGTAAATGCACCTTCATTGCTAGACTTTGTCCAACACAAAGAAATGTACAGTGAAGGGTAATCTTCTAGCTTTATAGTCCAGGAGAGAGGCATAACCATGAGTGGTTAATATAGAAATAACCAGCCTTGTTTACACAGAGTGTTATGCTGGCCAGCTGCTAGGAATCCAAGTGCTACACTTGATTTATATAGATATTTGTATAGTATTATAATCTAGAATAGATTTTGCTGATATTAGCAACTTTATTGCAAGCGGAAATGAAAGTATTAATACCACTGCAGTAAAAAGCAGCATATTATTTGTTTTGCCTTCCTTGTTTGTTTCATCAGGAATGCTTAATTCTGCATTTCCCTTTACATCCAGCAAGCTGGGTGTCAGGGGCACTAATTGGCTGCATGGCTCTAGAGAGCATAGGATAACATCAGATACTGAGATGTGTCTTCTTCCCTTCATTTTCATGCAAGTCCTGTCAAAGTGTTCTCATTATCTAGAAAGACAATTGAAAGAAAGAAGTTGCAGCTCTCTTCAAGATTCATAATGCTGCAGAGGCTAGACTGGTTGTCATGTTCAGACAATCGTATGAGAATACAGGAGGTCTCTAGTACAACCTCTTGCTCAAAGTGGGGCCAGTTATGGGATCAGACCAGGTTGCTCAGGGTTTTAACCAGTTAGGTGGTGTAAATCGCAAGGGCTGGAGACTGCACAGCCTTCTGTGAGCAATGTGTTCCTGTGACTTTCTTCATGAGGAGAAAAGGTCTGAACCTCTGCTGTTTCAATTTACGCCCATTGCCTCTTGTCCTCCCACCATGCACCACTGTTAAGGATGTGGCTTCATGTTCATCCCTTGTAGTTACTGCAAAGCTGATGTCATATTCCCCCTGAACAAGACTTCATTCATCTCCAGGCTGAATAAGATCTCATCTCTTATCCTCTCCTCATAGGGCATGAGTTCTAGCATTCAACCATCCTAGTGGCTCTCCACTGAACATGCTGCAGGTTATCAAAGTTTTTACTGTATTGAGGAAAATTTATCTAGAACTGGACACAGTATTTAGATGTGCTCTAATGAGTACTAGTAGTGAGCATGTCAGTCTACTGGATGTGCTCTTTTTTGTACAGCCCAGGATGCTATTGGGACTTCTTTGCTGTCAAGCATGCAGCTGGTTCATGTTCAGCTCACTGCTCATCACAACCCCCAGGTTCTTCTCAGCATTGCTGCTTCCCAGACAGTCAGCTTTTGGTCTGTCTTGCCCCTGTATCTCTTCCTTCCCAGGGGAAGGACTTTGGATTTGTACCTCTTAAATTTCATAAGGTTTTTGTCAGCCTATTCATTCTTCCAGTCTGTGTAGTTCCCATAAATGGCAGCTTTGCCCTCAAGCAGGGCTTTCCTGGTTGACCATGCTGTATTGGTATCAAGGAATTATCTTTAGTTCCACAGACTTACTCTGCTGGGAGCCTGCATCTAATTTTTTTTGCTTGCAGTCAACTTCAGGCAAATGTTTGAAGCACTCAGATATGCTGAAATTGATTTTTTTTTAATTTTATTTTTTTGCTTGTTTTCCAAAAGATTTTTCTGAGTTCTAGAGCTCTGATGCAACTTGGCTGTGGTTGGGTAGGCCTTTAGCAGCCAGATCAGTACAGCTGAGTACTAATGAATCCTGCTAGGCCTAAACTAGATCTGTAATCAGCTGTACTCAGCAGCCTCCTCTATTTGGATGCCTTACTGACCACCTTAGTCCCAGGGTACAGATGCAGCCCCCACACTGCCAATACTAATCCTTATTATAGAGTGTGCTGGTTAGATTCTAAGGGCAGAAACTGAAGGCTTGGAGGAAATATATGAGGTTTTTGTGACTTTGAAAATGGCAGTATGATTGTTATCCAGAAAGAGCATTCTCTGAATCTGACTCTGAGGAGCATCCTTTTTCAAAGATGCCATGATTTACTATTGCTTGCAGTGTGAGAGATCTGAGTAATCCTTAAACACAAGGACTGTAGACAGTCCTCGTATAAAGTCCTGACATTATCTGTAGAAGACAGTGGATCTCTTAAACACAGGCAAAGGCTTTTAGAACTTTCTAAACCCACCAACAGCCTTCAATGACTTTCCAGTAGCTCATGCACCTACTGAAAGTTAATGTTGCGTTTTCATTCTCTTTAATTTGAAAAAGCAGAAATGCATGACTGCAGAGTGTCACTAGAAAGCTGGTTTGTACTGCATGACAGAGTTAAGATGAGTGTATTGTCTTTTATATAAAAATCAGAGGAAGGATTTTATTTTTACTTCGAAGTGAATAGGTTATGAGGAGATACCGTTTGAAGTTATACTTGGATCAACTTGTGTGAACTACATTAAATATGACCCCCTTCTTCCCTTTAATGTTGATCTGTCTACTTGATCTTGGCTCCTACACATTCATATTTCCTTTAAATGTTCCGTAATAGCTTTCAGGTCGAAAGTGCAGATTCAGAGAGCCCTCCACAATTAAAGGTTATATAATTGTTTTGTACAATCCAGTGTTGGTTGTTAGGCATTTTGGGGAGTCTCTCTTGTTTGGTAAGAGTGTGCAATGAATTGCATGTTCTTCAGCAAAGGTTAAACACCTGTCTTTGCTGTCCCCTATTGTCGTATATTTTAAGAAGAAACAGCAATAAGTTTATGCTCAAAGATTGACATAAATTTGGAATGTAAAGTAAGAATGCTATCTGAGGAAATAAAAAGATCTAACTCTTAATTTTTAAGTGCATATTAATTTTTTTAAGCAACTTAACAGTATTTGGTTTTCCTTTTCTAAGTGCTCGGAGGAAAAATAATATATATCCTTTTCTGATAACCAGAGAAACAAGGATGCAGTAGTTCTGCTCATGGACAAGAAGAGAGTATTTCTTACCTGTTTTGAAGGCAGGCACAAGCTCACTATGCTCAAACTGCAAGCTGGATAGAATCAATAGTAGGGCACTGAGCTCAGGGTATGTCCTGCTGAGAAACTAATGGCTTCTACTTTATTTGCAATAAGAAGAGTGAGCCTGCTTGCTTGCAGAATACCATGTAGAAATTAACGGTCAGTTGAGAACTCCAGGTTTTTTTATGGTTCTCAGTCTACTAATAGACTTCTCTCCTCCGCCCCTACCTTTACAGAGGTTGTGTGTTGCAAGTTGGTTGTCTACACTGCCATTGAAGGAGTTTGTCATGTTTAGGTGAAGTTCCATTGCACTCTTCCATTAGCAAACATATACAGCTCTCTCTTTATAAATGGTAGGACCTACACACCTAAGTGGTGTGTCCTGTCCTGCATCTGCAAAGTCATTCACATATTATCCCATGTTAAAACTCCATTCTTTGAAATAGATAGTGAACTGAGGTCTCTGAAGCGGCAGATACAAATTAAGAACTGCAGCAAGTAATATATGTCAAATATATTTCACAGAGTGTTACCACTCTGCCACAGGGAACTCTGGTAACACAGGAAACAGGGAACCAACAAGGAAGATTAGTGTAACCGGAGAAAAGTAACTTATAGGGTTGATCTGAAATGAATCCTTTGATGTGAAACTGTATCTGCAAACGATCTCCCTCTGACCTTCTTACTAGCAAACTAATAATTTGAAAATAAAGGATGTACTGGAACACCAATTGGCATGGTTATGGTAAATTCCTGTTTTCTGAAAGAAAATCCCAGTGTCCTGTTTCAGTTCATTTTGCATCAAAACTAGTTGAAGTTCAAGTTGCTGAAATGAGAGGATTCTGTAAAGGAGTAGACTAAATGCTGATAAAACTACTAGTTTTTTTTTTTTTGGGGGGGGAAGAAGTAATTGCCCATTATTTTGGGCAGTAATGTGTAAATCCTTTCTTTGTCCTCCACTTCAATAGTCTTCTTGTTAAAACTGAATAACTTGACTACCCATAAGTACAGCATGTGGCCTATTTCTAGAATAATGGAGACTCCCGAGATATACTCATCCTTAGGATTTTATATGCAGATTCACCTGTCTTTGAACAAACACTTTCTAAATAATATGGAATGCCCTTACACCAGCTCCTTCTTTTGCTTTCACAGGTGCTCAAGTTAATTCTTTAGGTTCTACTCTGTAATTCACTCCTCTGTACTTGAGTGATGTACACCCAAGCACAGGACACATCCTGCTTCTGCATCTTCCAGCACTGTGTGTCTTGAAAAGGTATTGCAAGAGCCAGCCAGACTGTTTGTACTGAATTATTTTCAAGAGTCTTTTTAAATCTTTCTCAAGCAGAAGTCCCACTGCTCCCACCAAGTCCCTCTCTGAGACTTTAATTTCCTTCCCTAAGCCTTCTTGTTGCCATTCTTTCTCCAAATCTCTCAAGTGTTACTAACTTAAGGAAGAAATTTGAAAGGCTCTGTCACAAGCTTTTTCCATCAACTCACCTTCATCTCTCCTAGTAGCTTTTGTTCTCAGTCTTTTCCAGATCTGTTTCCTTCCCTAGTGATACGCACGACTGTACTACTTCCCTCCTTCATCTGTCTGTTGGTTCCTTCTATCCATGTCCTAAATGCATTTTAATGTTCCATGTCCTTAAGCATATAAAAGTTATGCCATATATAATTCCATTCTCTTTCATCTTGAGTATTGTTTGATGATAACCTCCAGCCTTCCTCCACCTTCTACAAATCCTCACTGTTCCCTACTAGTTTCCTACAATCACATTCTGTCTGACAATCAAATCATGATTTTGTATCACTCAGTCTTCTGTCTCTCTCTCCTGTGGTCACATGCTTCATGCCAACACTTCACCAAGCCAGATATCTGACTTGTTCCTTTTGTGTAATTATCAGTGCCAGCCTCAGTGCTCTATTCGCTTGTTCTGCTTCACTTTTGCTGACTGCTGTATTACCTCCCAGCCTCTGGGTATCTCCTTTTTCTTATTCCAATTCTTTCTCAAAGCACATTTGATCAGTGCTGTTCTCACTAGCCTGCCCTCACCATTCTATTATTATTTACAGGTCTTTTAGTGACAGGAGAAAAAAATAAAAAGCTAAAAGAAAATGAATGGGAGCATTGTAAGTTGTCACTTTCTCTGCATCTTCAAAAGAGTCTTTTGGCATCTGTTGTTCTTCAGGATAAAGTAGGACAGCAACTGCCTTGTAGAGCACCACAAATACTACTTGTGCCTAAAAAATATTGCTAATAGTTGTAACTGGTCCTTTCTTCTAAGCAGTCACTAGGAATTGTCTATGCATAGGGGTTGTGTAATCAGACTGCTGTCTCAAGGGCCTGCTATCAGTATCTCTGTTTCCCTTGTGAGCAGCAGGAAATGACTGTATTAATAATGAACTGTGATGTTGAGATTTTCTCCTCCTTGCTAACAAGAAAAAGCCAAAGGAAATATATGCAAAAGATTCTTGTCTGAAGTGAAGACAAGAATGTCATTTTTCATGCAGTTCTAAAACACTCTTTAGACTCTCTGTATTGCATAAGAAGCTACTGTGACATACAGTCAATGTGGATGAGAAAAAAGGGGATCACCTCTGTGGGACATGAATACTATTTCCCAAGGTACTCATACTGCCAATGGAGCCACAGTTACTCACTTGCCTAGCTAAAGAAGTGGGATTCTGCTACCAGCTACAGCAGAAGGGGAGTTTGGTCTGTACTTCCTATTTCAAAAGTTGGTCAGGAAAGGTATTAAGCCTTGTGAAAAATGTGGCTCCAGTGCTGAACAAAATACATAAAGTGGCTTAAGAATTACGCCACATTCATAAATGTGAGCTCAGCTGTAAAAGAGACTAGATAATTCAGTGGTTTTCCTCTTTCAGCTTTCAGCATAAACTGGGGATTTGGTGAATGGCTTATCTGAAAACAAGGCCCTTGTTTTGCATCGTAATTCGTGGTAGGAAAATATATGCCTGCATTTCAACTCAGTGTGTATTTTTAATGGCTTACAAATAGCTTCCTGCACCAGATTGTATTATGTAACAGCCGCAACTCCCTGGTGCAGTTCAGAATAGGATACAATGGAATATGGACACAACAGGATCAAATGAACTTTCAGCAAGGAGGGAACAATTACAGAGTCTTTGAAAGTCCATTTGTGCTACAGTAAACTCTGTCCTTTGATAAGAATGCTATTAAATTACAAAACTCCCTTTATCTTAAATAAGGAGTTTTCTCTTGGGTTGGGTTTGGTTTTTTTGGGTTTTTTTTTTTGTTGTTGTTGTTTTTCACCCACGACGACTGCTACCAGTTACTCGCGCATTTTAGCTTATAAAGAAAGCCTTCTTCTCCACAGTCAGTCTGAATTCTCTTTTCCCACAGATTTAAAACAGAGCAGTGCCAGAAACATTAACGGGGTTCTTTCTGTGCAACTCTTTTTTTTTTCCCTTTTAACAAAACAGAGTTCTGAACAAATTAGGACATTTACTAGGGATATAAAAGCAGAGAATACCTAGCCTGGAAGTGTCTTTGCAGCATTGCTGTTGTGGTCACTTGTAGCAATGGAAAAAACTTAATTTTAGCAGCTCTTCTTTACCCTTTCAATACAGATCTAAACAGCCATACAAGATGTGGGGAAGCTTTTAGGATTCAGCATATTGATCATGCTGGAAAGGTTCCCAGCAGAGATTTTATATCTCAAGGTATTACTGCTATCTTTGAACATATACACACTATCTCATTCCAAAGTGAGGAACAAAACAGAATTTGTATATAACTTCTAATGGTAGAAACTACTCCACTATCAAAAGGAGAAAATATTTCAGATTTTGGTTGTTGGTTTGTTTGGTTTTTTTTACTTGATAAAGCAAGGATACACTGTTACTTAGGTCTGCAAGTAACTTTCCTTCGCTGTCACACATGAAACCTCTTGAGACATTGAACATTTGTTGTTGCCAGTAGGGATTAACATTCTTTGTTTCTCACTGATAGGCAACTATTTCCATTAGTTCCTAATACTTTGGGCAAGAGAGGGTAAGAGAGACACTGAGGGAGAGCAAATTCCTCTTGAATTACACAGCTTGTTTACAAATCTTCCACAGCCTGAACTAAGCCAACAGGAGGTCTCTAAATTAGCTATTGGAAAAGCGTTTCAGGATAGCTTGTGTGGTGGAATGGAATTGATAATGTAAGTTGCTTGTCTGTATCCTCTGCACTGATTAGCTCAGGAAGAGTACACACAGTGTTACAATTAGCATTCAAAGCCTAGTCATCTGTACACTAGCACAGAGAACAGTCTCTGTGGGAGGCTTAACTGGGTGAATTATTCCTTCTTCTATGCTGTTTATAGTTAGTTGTGCTTTACAGGTTTCAAAGTCTTTAAAGGAGACTAGGTCTTCAGGAAATCATTGAAGATACTAGAAACTGAAGTGCTTGGCAATTGGCAGGACTGAAAGCAACAGCTGCATTGCTCTCTATCAAGCCTGGCATTTTGTGCTGCAAAAAAAATTTGTTTATCAGTAACACATCAAAAATAATGTCAACTAGTCAGTATTCGGTAGCCAAGACAATACAATGTGTTAAATGTGACAGTTCTTGCAGTGTTGCAGCTGTTAATATAGATTTCTTAAAAAACAAGAAGTTGAACAAATTAGTGATCCTATAGTAATATTAATGTGCTGGTTTTGCATCTATAATAACAGGTATTTTTAGCCCTGCATCTAAACAAGAAATCAAAATTTAAATAAATGAAGCTAAAATACTATGGAGCACCACAATTATGTGACTTCCTGACATGGGCTGTGACATTGACAATGCTTTTGCCTGTAGTTTTATCCATACAGGGCCAAAGCCTGAACTTAATTCTGACAATGCTGTAACTGTCAGTACTAGGGAAACCCAGAAGGATACTTAATACTCTTCCTCCAACCAAACTGGGACCCCCAGAGTCCCTTATCTCTAAGTAACATGCACAAAATAAGCTACCTTCAGATATAATCTGTAGGCAGGCTTGAGGAACTACCAGTCCCATATGCAATGTTGCATTTTGATTTGTGCATCCTAAGAGCCAAGGTTTTCAAGGACAGCATCTCCATGTGAAAATAACTATGGACCACATCAGTACTTAACAAGCTATCCCTCAATAAAAGGAAAAACAAAAGCCTTAATGCTCTGGGGTGAAGTTGACCTAAAAACTCTAATAAACTCCCCAGATTAATTTGGATCCTGCTTGTCTTTTTATTTCAAAAATATATTGCTTCATACCTATTTTGTTACCACTGTGGTTCTTTACTTTCTAGCTACTACATTACTGTCGCATTGCAGGAGCCTGAATGTTGTAAACACCTGTCCCAAGAGTTGAAAATCCATTCAGTCCATGCCTGACACCAGAGAGATGTGGGAGCTACAAAAGTGGTAGCCAGCTTGGCTTTCTACTCCTGCAGGATTGCACCCTGCCTGCATTTCTTCCCACTAATACCTCACAGAATACATCTTTGAGTAATAGCAGGATGATATCTTTTGATAATTAGTCTCTTAGAGACTCCAACTGGTTTGAGTGCTCAGAAATGCACTCTGAGGGTAGTCTCAACTCTGTCTTTGCTAGGTTGCTTCTGTGTTTCAGCATCTGCTGAGATTGAGTAATTCCCTCCCTTCATTTATATTTATATTTTGAAGGTACTTATAGAATGAAGCTGTGGCCCCATGAATTTTCTTTTCTCTAGGTTATATTTATAGACCTTTGATAATAACCTCTTTTATTTTCTGCTTCCAATACCTGCATGCCGCTTTTTAGCCATTGCATTGCTGCTCCCCCCCACCCTCTGTGATCTTGCTCTGAATTATCCCAAAAGTGGTGATACTGGGACTTATTTTAATGTAACCTTGTTAATTGAAAATTATGCAGTTCCAGTATATATAATAAATAATCTATCAACACTCCAGCCTTGAAAACCATTCTTAAATAGTGTCAGTCTTACCTTTTAGAAGCTTACTGCTGTTTCTCTGGCTGCTTGGGACTGGAACTGCTTCTAGCTGTTTGTACAGCACTCTATAGATTCTAGTTGCCCCTGGATTCCTTTTGTGGTTCTGTAATGTGAGATGATTAGAAATAAAGGAAGCAATGACTGAAATGTGAAGAATCAAGTGTACAACCAGAGTCTCACCAGCTCTATGTTTGTAAAGAACTTAATTTTCACAGTGAGCATTCCAAAACTGCTGTAACTGTAAGAGAGTTGGAATTGAAGGTGATAATGATATGAACTGGTGCAGATTTCCCTGAACCATATGTGGGATCAGTAATCTAGGCTCATAAATTCAGTTCAGTAGCTGTTGAAGTGCCTTGAATTATTTAGCTGTCCAGTGAGAACTTAGAATTAGTAAACTTTATAAAGCTACTGCATGTACTATCCTTTTTCACAACAATGTTTTCCTTATGTACAATTGGCATATTTTTACACACACATGGTCTGTCATCTTTCTGCCCTCTGACTCATTTTGAGTTCTTATCTTTATATTTTTTCTCCTGTTTCCCCTAAACAACTTACCTTAAACTTTGCCTCCAAGTTTCATACAGAGCCTTGATCATATCTTAATGCTTATTCTTACCTTAAAGTATCTTGACTTAAGAATTTGACTGTGATAATGCAAGCTAGATTCAAGAGAGAAGAGTATAATCTCCCTCTTGATTTAGTCAGTTAACTGACTTTTTTTTTTTTTTTTTATTTTTTAAGAACAAGTGAAAAT
>NDXB01011749.1:2929-44446 GCA_002631895.1 Agapornis roseicollis
AAAAAACAAAAAAAAATTGTTCACATTCTGCAAAGGAGAAAGAAAACAAAAAAAAACAACCCAGCAACAAAAAAACCCACCCCAAAACCATCCTGTGTATGACTGCACCGGAAGGCCAAACACCGTATCGCCTCATAGGTCGCAGGCAATACTACTGCAGTCTTAATGCCGTTCATTACAGGTTATGTAACTTCTATGCAGGGGGAGGCTCGTAAAAAGAACTGAACTTCCCTCTGTGCACCACTGAAAAAACCCCAGGAAAATTAAACAGAGAAAGCCAGCGGATGGCAGCAGGTGAAAGAAGCAAGGTACTGCGTACCATTGGCCAGTTGCGTATCTGGGCCACTGAGACTTGTGTGAAATACCAATTTCATAGATGATGCAACCAGCTCACTACCAGATCCCACACCATGCTGATTCCATCCAATAACCGAGCATGTCAGTCCTGTGTAAAAACATTAAACTCTTGGAACATTTAAAAGTAGGTAACCATTTAAATAATGTGTAAAAATGTGCTTTTTGTGGCATCTCTTATAGAAAAGTTATTTGATACAAATGTGCAGGACTCGAAGACCCTGATTTAATGCAACTGGTACAAACAAGCTTTGAAACATGGTGACTGTTCCAAGGACAAGTCTCAGCTGCGGGCCAGCTCTCTCCCTCTCACCATCTTTCATCCACAATCCCATGTGAATGTTACCAAACCCCTTGTGAATTGCTGTTTCAGTCCCAAGAGAATGATAACCTCACACAGTGACAAACTGCTGTCTGAAGGAAGGATCATTCAGGATCTGCTCCCCTTATCCAAGATGGTCAGCCCCTAGCCCTGGACACAAGGCACAGTAAGAAATGTCAGTGCCGAGGACATATTTGTTCTCCATTGTGGTTTTAGGTTATTCAAAAGTGCCACCTTGGACCTGTACCATTTCACTTTTCAAAGGAAAAAGTTACAAAAACTGGTAAACAAAAAGTTAGTCAGCATACGGCTAAGTTTATATACACTGAAGTTTACAATGTTGTCATTAAGTGACTTCTGCCACAGACCACTGCACATTTGTCCCCAACAAAGCACAAAGCTTGAACCAATGGCCATCAGAAGTGACAACGGGTCATTGCTTTATCAACAAGCATAAAGATAGTCAAAAATAGAACTGCAGCTACTTATCTTTAAATTTGCTGATTGACATAGGCAATCCCTCCCCTTCGTGCAACTTCCAGCTGCACATACCGCTCTATGTCAAAGAAACAAGCTGCACCTTTACAGGTACTTCTGCCAGAGACCACTTTTCTGTTGATATGAGTGCAGAGAACTGTCATCAACCACAGGACCGACTGAGAGGGATTCCTCCGAGAAGCTATAGCCCATGCAAGATTCCTTGGCACTTCACACAGGACCAGAAGAGGACAAGGTTTCTTTGTTAAAACAGTGTTTTCAGCAGCATTATTCCCTTCCAACAAATTACAGTCTGAATGTGTGATGGGTGATTTTCGCATAGCCCCTTCTACCAAGCTGGCTTATTCCTGGCTTTGTGCAGCTAGACCATATGAAGATCCCCACCACTACCTCCCCAGCTGTTTAAGGGACTACAGTACTGGAACAGTTCACTGTCGAGCACTTCACAGGCTTCTTCCAAGGATAACAACATCCTTAGGAAATCCTTCCATTTTAGCGATTTCAAAACAACCCAGCTTGCTGTAAAATTCCAGGATTCTTTTATCATCTGGTCTCACTTCACAAAAAGCCCCACGGGAGCCTGAAGGAGGAAGAAACAAAACACCGTAGAAGAAGTTACTGTAAGAAGCACAGACATCAGATATTACTAAAATTCCCACCTATTTTAACACTTAAACCCAATGAAATCACTGATCCAATTTTATCCAAAGTATAATGCCCAAGAGATCAGATTTATGGCAACACAGCTGACCACCCCCGAAGGCATTGTACACTGCAGATGTCTTGTTAAGTCTGAACGAACACTCTGCACACCTTTTATTTCACATAAAAGCATCCTGAAACTGATGTTGCCTCAGAAAACAGCACCAAATTGCACATAGGAGCTGTGAATCTCAGGTGCACAGTCAGGCAGGCAGCCAAGTACTTCACCATATTGAAGGTTTTGGTAATTACCCACCAGCACATGCTCATTACCAATACCAGGAGGGGAAACAGAAACATTTCTGTGTTGTTCATGATGTAAAAATGCATGCTCCTATTGTCAAATTGCTCCCTCGGTTCTTCCTATTTTCTAATTTGCAGGATAATTGCTAAAGTAAAAAGCTACTTTTTAGGACAGCAGCAGAAGCCAGCGATCCAAAAAGCTTTTGTAATTAAATTAGCTAAATCCAGAGCGTCAGGAACAGAATCACGCTGATATTCAAGTATAGTATGTTAATATAACCACCCAAGTTTGTCTTGCATCCGAGAACTAAGATATACTTGGGAAACAAGGAATTTTGAGTACAAGAAGCTTACCATTAGCCTTTAAAGAAGAGAGCAGGCAGGCCATCATACTTTTAGCCACACTTGGATCAGTCACTTTTTTGTGGATATCAATCTTTATCAATGATGGGAAGTTGGCAAGGAACGATTCTGGCAATACTTCTTGCTCTTCATGGAAGCTTAGCATTATTTTCTGAAAAGAATATGGGAAATAGACATTTAATCATGATCCAACTTTTTACTTTAATTTGCCTTTATTTAAAAGCTAAATGGGTAAAATCCCACAGCATCCACCTCAACAGCAAAGTACAAAGATCTCCTCTCTGCTCACAGGAACAGCTTCAAGCCCACAGTTTCACAAATCAGACTTTTTCTGAGATACTGTACCAACAGCAAAAAAGAGTTCTTAAATATCTCAACAGAAAAGCTAGTTTATCAGCACAAAATCCCTTCTGCTTTCTCTGATGTTTGGCTTCAAACTTCAGGAAATTAAGGCCCTTTCTCCTTTACTGCATCTATTACAGCTTTGCAGTATTTAGCTTCCAGTATCTTTGCATTAACTTTGCTTCAAAATCTGAACTTAAACGTGCAGTTGAAAGCACAGCACTCTGCAAACGCAGAATGAAGTCACAAAACCTAGAGACTGCAGAATTAGCTCCACTTCGGCAGTGTCAGGAGAGCTAGTAAGATACCTTCTAGTCACACCTAATCAAGATGGCTGGTATTTGCTGCAAGGCTGGGGGAGGTTTTGTGTGTTTGTTTAAATGTACTTCACTTCTCGCCCATCAAACATGCCTGTAAGTAGTGGCCATTTTCACAATGGGGCGACAATCATTTCCCTCTATTTCCAGGAAGCTTTGCTTTGCTTGTGTGAAGGACTGTGCTCTCAGAGCCATGACCTCTCCTGTAAGACTTCATCCAAGTCCTAGTCAAATAAAGCAAGAGCACACTGCATATATGCCAGTTTGGCCCTGCCTTACCAGCGGGGAGTGCCTGAGGGGGCCCCACTAGTCTGCTGTGATTCCTTGTATTCAGACAAGTTATTGAAGAATAATATTATTTTTAGCACTTGCTGAAGGCAAGATGTCATTTTGCACCATTTACAGCTGCCACACGCCACAAACAACTCAAAGACTTTAACATCAAAATCAAATACTGTTTTCCGTAAGTTTGCTTTCCATACTTAAACTGATGTGACTATCAGGGGTGAGCCTTACCTACAGCGTGGGGAAACCACCCTCTCACTTTGCAGGAGAGCACAACAGAAGC
Source organism: Agapornis roseicollis (assembly GCA_002631895.1). NCBI lineage: Eukaryota > Metazoa > Chordata > Aves > Psittaciformes > Psittacidae > Agapornis > Agapornis roseicollis. The sequence continues at coordinate 6,639 of NDXB01011749.1, forward strand.
ATCCTTAACTTTCTCTAGATTGAGGTGGCTTACATTTACTGCATTGATTACTATTAAAGCACACCTCAGGGGTGTATTACAACACAAAACCTATATTTGATTGGCAATGAATAATTTTACTGTCACCTTCTAAAATGCTCAATACCATGCTCAAAGACTTCAGAAAAGTACGAAAGAAATCATTACATGCAAACTGAAAATAAGAAAAATAAAGACATTCTTTGGAAAGAAAGAGTTCAGCATGCAGTTCTGATCTCATGGTTTATACTAACCTCTGCCTCAGACAGTTCCTTGTCACTATTTGGTTTAGTATATTTTTCTTGCATGAAAGGGATCCAAGACATTTTGCATTTTTTAATGAAAGGAGTCACATCAACTGTTCCCAAAGCATAGCCACATATGCCATCCTCATCTTCTAAGACAAAGCAGTAATCCAGGCTGAGGGTGAGCAGACCTCCTACTAACCTGCAGAAAGAAATGTCCAAACTCAGTCAAAAGAAGACCACTTTGAACAACTGTGCTCTCCAGGTACTCTGGAAAAGACTCTAGAGTCAATCAAATAAGTGTCAAGAGTCCTCCAGCCACATAGTTCCTACAAAGCACTAATTAACAGATTGATGGGCTGTCAAAACTCAGCTATGAGCAACATCTGCACCTCAGGTTCCCATAATTTAATTCCATACACACTCCTTTTCTGACTCACCAGAGACATAAGCCTTCTTTCCCCTTCTCTGCTGCCATTACCTCCTTGTTCTTCCACCTTCTCTTTTGGGTATGTTTTGATACCACTTACACATCCTTCCTTACCTATCTTCCCGTCACACACAGAGCAGCCTCTCTACCAAGTTACACCTAAATTAAACACTTAAGACATTAAAAAACCCTTTATCAAAAGAACTCATTTTACAGATCAGCTTTAATGCCTGTTTTTAACTTCATCTCACTTGTCACTGCTTATTCTTTTCTAAAGTTGGTAGAGGTCATCTGTAATATGTATATCAGGAAAAAAAAAATTAAGGCAGTCAGCTGGGAGATTGGCCTTCATAAAACATTGTTATCTAAAGAACTACACTAGGTTGGAAAGTAGATACCAGACTATGAGAACTCTGATGATATGCTTTCACAAAGTATGGAAAAAAACAGGATACTATGATGCACAGGTTCCGTAATACAGAGGTTTTAGCTGGGTCTTTTTTCTAACAGCTCACAAAAGGTGGCCAGAGCATGAACAGAGATGTAACTGTTAATTATAATTGTTTATCTTTTAAGAAACCAAAATCCCAATATCCTAAGGCCTGCAGATGGCAGGTTTTAGACTTATTTATTTTAAAATCAAATGCTAGTTACAGTCTTTTCCCCCTTCGACTTTTAAAAATTCCAGTTAAACAGTGCTAGGACTTCATCCTTAAGAACCACTTCTGTAGATCATTAATTCCTAATACATACTTGTCTCCAATTAAATCTGGTAAACTATGGAAAGGTTGATCAGCTCCATCAGCATACATTTCTCTGCAGATCTTATATACAGATGCCTAAGAGGAGAGAAAAAATGATTTCAAGTACCAGTCACATCCAAAAACTATCAACTATTTTAGAGAGACTTCATTAACAGCTCCACTGTAAAGCAGCACTGTTAAGCATTTAAGCTACATAAAACAAGACTACTCATCTATGAGAAAGGCTCTATTTTCCCACACATTGTAAGAACACAAGTTTAACCTCCAGGGTTAGTTACTGAACACTCACTGAGGATCAATACCCTCACCCTACAAAGTCCATTTTCAAAAACTCCAACATTCAAGTACAACAATTTAACCACTGTGAAGGACAGACACACCCTGACTTCAAAAGGCTTTCGGCTGAACCTCTTTAAAGAGTAAACTTTCATCAGGCACACTTTATATAAGAAAACTTTACACTTCTCATCAGAAAGGCTTTGCATTTGACACCTCTCTGTATCACCAATTTTTTAGGTGGCTTACAAATATCAATTCTATTGCCTACAAACGAACATACCAGCTCCATGTACTGTCCTGGTCTGGGGTATAGATAAGGTTGTGTTACTGCTTGTGGGAACAGCAAAAGACAGAACTAGCCTGTAAGTGGAGGGTAAAGATAATGTCTTCATGTACTAGCCTTGTCTGTCCAGTTGTCTCCAAAGTCAGGGTTTATTTGAGCAGCTGCAAACTCAACCTAGATACTTAAGTTTCAAAGGAAACACGTTTTATTTCAGTTTAGCTACAAATGCAAATGTTCAAGCTACCTCAATTCTTACGCTGTTTAAACTGCATCCATGGAGTGTTAACTGTTGGTTAATACATCACCTTCAAGTATTCTTGCCAAACTAACATGAATGAAACCACCACAATTTCATTAAGGGATGGAGTGACTCTTGTTACTCCACAAAAGGAAACACATCACTAATGCTAGTGAGAAGTGTCAAAAGCAGTTACCTCATCTTTAGGAAAGTAGGGTCGGATGGTGTACACTTTGGAAGTAGGTGTTAACGGAGGTGGTTGAAAAAAGAGGTCATTTGCCCCATCAATAGGCAGCAAACGCTGTGAAAACAAAAAAATACTTAATATGACTATATGAACATCAAAACCCATTGCTCTTGGGTGTGCACTGCAGACTCCCAAATTAACATTTGCTACTTGCAGGCACCCCAAAAGAAGGTGGGGTTGGTATGCTTTACAAACGCAAAGACCTTATCTGAATAGGAAATATCCAATTGGGTGTTTTAAAATATGCAATTGAAACAGCACATTAAGAGTCTGTTAATCTTATCTGGTTTAAAATACTTTTTTACCAATCATATCTACACTGTCTCTGTATAAGAACATAGAATGTCAGGAGGAAAGGTTTGGTCTGAAGAGGGTTAACTGGCCAGAGGAGACACTTTATCCCAAAAGCAATGCGCTGACTCAATTTGCTGCGCGCAGAGCACCTGTGAGGGGGGAAAAGTAGAGTGCCAGAAAAATCCATGAACAAACTTGAACATGGCATAAACAGCAGTTGAAGAACTATTTGCCAATTGCAATCTTTGCAACAAAGCACATTACAGCTTTACTTGGCGAGGAACCAGAATTTGGATGACTATCCCTTTTGCTCATGGAATTCCCATTGGCAGACAAGCATGCGCGCATTGTGCAATTGCGGGCGCAGGTAAAAATGCTGTGCGACCTGCAAAGAAACAATGTGAAATGTCCAACTAAAGCCGCTGCGCTTCGCATGCGCGTGGGACAGGCAGCATCTCCTTGAGAAATTACTGTAGAGAGGGGAGGAAAATTATTTTAAACCAAGCTGTAAGGCTAATGGGCTTTGGACCAGAAAGCCTTCGGCAGACCAATCCTTCCAGACCTCTGATGTGCAACAAAAAGGTTTCTCATAAAACAAAGAAAATGTCATTCAGTTGTGAAGTCATATTGATACCTGGAACTCTCCTGCTAGACCACCTCTAAAGGCCCAGGGTTCTTGGTCTCCACTTAAGAACTGTGCTGAAGATTGACTACGACACCCTGTTGAGATCAGATCCAAGCGGAGAACGTTACGAGAAGGGGGATTTCCTGGGTGTCTAACATGTCCAAAAAGCGAACACACACTTGTGGAAAAAGCTCTCTAACTGAGCTAGAATCCAGGGCTTGGGGGGAGGCTGTAATAATGGAAGACTTTATAAAGATTTCGTGCTTGTGCACTAGCTCCAGTATCCCAAATTTGTGATTACCCACAACAAGCCAGTCTAAGTGCAGCTGAGGTGATTCAGCTCACACACCTCATTCTAGACCAAAAGGCACAGGAATGGTGCCATGCACAATTATATAAGCTTCCCAGATGTTTTGTACACATCTTTATATATATATATTTGTAGCAGAAACATCCATTTCACCTATGAAAAGATGACATCTTGGAAGCTACGTGGCTCAGTAGCCACTACCCTAAGCTTCAGATCAAATACCATTATCACAGCCCCTTGAAAAAAAAAAATGGACCTTTCTGAAGTCACATTTCAATAACGATTGTTTCTAATCTTGTCAGAAAACTAGGACTGGCAATGTATGCGAATAGTATGAAACCGTTCAGGCAGCCACAAACAGTATTCTTGCAAGAGACTATTCAGATTTACATAAGCCAGGCTGTTACGTTCACAATGCTGCTGGCCCATTAAAAACCTACATAGTGTTAACTGGAATTGACCCACAATTTACCAGTACAACTTAACCAGTATACATGGCTGGCCACAGGTAATACCAGCTTTGCTTTTTAGCCTCTTGATTTTTTTTTTAACTCCTCATCCTATTAGACACAGCAGGATCCCTGCTGATCAACCAACCACAGCAGGCCCAGCTTTAGTTTATGCTTGCTTTAGAAAAGAAACTTCCAGTACCTGCTTGGCTTTTAATAGTGTTTCACCAGCAAGGCACCACAACCCTCACCGACTAACATAAATGACAACTCATGAGTTAAAAAAAAACAACCCCAAAACCAAACCCAAATGTAGTATCTGAAACAGAGATTTCAACCACCCACCCAGTTTTCTGACAAGATGAGCAGCACAAATACTCTTTTCCTTTTGTGGACAGCAATCTATCTCCTGTTCAAGTAACAGTCTCAGATCAGTACAGACAAGTATATTGTGCTAGTCAGAGAGTCCCAAAGTGTGCCAAGTTTGACATTTATGAGAGTTTAGGAATATATGTTTAATACAGACTACCCTAAAAAGCATGATAAATTTCAGAAATAATCCAAGCATCAAAATCTGAATTTGGTTTACTCCCACATCTTAGTTTCCATGTAGAAAGATCCCCTCCACAAGATTTAGTCAGTAACTTGGAAGACAGTATCTGTCTGCCCTTTGAGACTACAACTTAACTAGCACTTCCAATGATTACAGTAAAGAGCTGCGTGAATGAAGAGCTGTATAAATGAAAAACATAGTTAATGCCTTAGTCGCTGCGCAAATGTGACTTCAGTTCATGCCTACTGCACATCTAATCTATCTGAGCTGCCTCACAGACAAAACCTTTCCATTTTAATTAATTAATGACGACGCGCTGTGAACATCTGGCGCTGTCCATCCAATAGCAGTAGAAACTTGTGCTGAGGATTCTCCCATCTGTACACAATGGGGAAGAAGACAATAGAAGTCATTAGTAATCCATAGTACTGTACAGCCACACTAATTTAAGGGACTGAATGCTAGCTGGACTTGGAAGGAGAGGTGAAGAAAGTGAACATTCAGTGGACCATTGAGCACACCGTTGTGGAAATTAATTTGTTTGGATTTGCAACATACTTAGCTTTATAGAATGATGTATTTAACCAAGGATCTTTGCTTTATATGTATTTACACTAGTGATAAAACACAAGCTGAAGACAACAACATTCCCTCTCACAGAAGCACTGTTAGCATGAGAGTATTAAACTTTACATATGAAAAACTCTTAAACTACCTAATACCAGTTTGAGTACTGGAACAGAACAATGCCAAAGTTAACAGAGCAAATATTTACAGAGATGGCTTCTAAGATGAACTACTCCAAATATTTGATGCATTTAAAAGTCAAACCTAACTTTAGAGGGACACTGAAAAAAATGAAGAGAATTTCAACTGCAATCAGTAGCCTGACAATTTGGAAATGCAGTCTTAAACTGGGCCCTCAACATTCAGAAATTACAAGAACCACTGTTGGCTTTACAGAGCTTTGGCCTGGAGTTTTAAACATTAACTTACCAAAAAGAGGGCAGTCTTTCTAGCTAAAGGTCAATATACAGCAAGAATAGTCAAGCAGGGGGAGTTGTATTACACTGGTTTTAAAAATGTACAAACTTAAAGCTTTTAAGCAGCATTAGGCAGAGATGATAATATAGGACAATGCTGATGAGTTTTCCTCGCAGGCTAGTTTTCTTCTCTGCACTTTGCAGAAGCCAGTCTTAAAAGCTCTTCTTTATCAACAAAATGTATAGGGAACAAATATTTAATAAGCACAGAACATAGGAAGTTGCTGTGCACAGATTGACTTGATGACTCAACAGGTATTCTGTTCCCACTTAAACCTTCCAGCACTTAAGAATATGATTTAAAGACAATCCAAACACTAGGACTAGACCAAGGCTGTGTAATGGTTAACCACTGTGAGCTTTGTGACACCTACAAAAAGTGTGACTTGAGACCACCAGCCTTGCTGCCTGCTATGTATGTCAAGCAAATCCACAGCATGTTCCTTACAGCTGCATTAAAACCTGAAAGTGAAATGAGGTCACTACAATTACCCAGGCCATGCTGGTGCTATCTGCCAACTTAGGATCTCCCAAAAATCTTCCAGGAAAACCAAACAAAAAAAAACCAGAAACCAAACAAAAAAATAAAAAAACCACAACAAAACCCACAAAAAAAGTGCCAAATCAAAGATCAAAACCAAAAAAGGTGCACGTTAAAAATCAAAACCAACCAACCAAAAAACAAAACTAAAACTTGTTTCAAGGTCAGTTTAAGTCTCAGATCAGACCTGTCCAGAGAGCTCCACAATTTCCACCCATTAAGGAAGAAAAAAGTTTTAGAAAAAGTAAAAAATAATAATAAAAAAAAATCAGCAATTTGGAAAACATTTAAAGGAAATTCTTTTGCACCAGAATAGCCTTCTGCTAAAGCTCGCATGCGCACAGGGCTGGGACGATCGGCTTCCTCTGGGCCAGGCCCATTGAAAGGTCACTTCTGCAATTGTTCTGTTGAAGGCAGCAATAATGTGATGAAGACAGAGCAAGCAGCAGATGGCTGATGTGGTCACATTTCATAGTGTCATTTTCCAATCATATAGAGGTTATCCAAGGAGTTACATGGCTTAGTCCAGTGTGCATTCAGTCAAGAGTAAGCTAAAGTCAACACTTACGTGTCAGATGAGATTCAAGTTTCATTAGCCCAAGAAGAAAATCAAGGTCTCCAACCTTAAGCATCCAGCAGACTTCACTTACAATACCAAAGCAAATTCACGGCAAGCATTGCTTCAAATAGTGAGACACAAAAACCTTTAAATCAGGGCCAAAGCAGACCCCATGTCCAAGAAAATACATTTGTCTGATACTTTGTTTTCCCCGTGGGCTAATTAAAAAAAAAATATACATATATATACACTATCTGGGATTATAATGGCTCCCAATGCACCTACCTAACCACTGCACAAAAGATTTCACCATTGACATAATACTCTTGATATCCCAGACGTAGGAGTACATATCATAAAGGATTGTCCTGTTGGCACAATTGGAGAGGCGAGTGAACATCCCCATCACCAAGCTGCACATCTCTTCAAACTTGGCTGCTCGGTTACGCCATTCTTCTATCTATGAATGGAGGCAAAAGATCCACAAGATCAAACATAGCCTTCTAGGGAGGAGAGGTATGGAGGAAAACTATACAGTGCATGACTTCATTTTACCAGCAAGGACTATCCACATCACACAAGACTCACGGATATTCTCTACAGTTGTTAGAAGTGAGACGTACAGGGATCCCTGGTCAAATGCAGAAACCAGACTGCCTTCATAGCTAAATGGCACTACAGGGCTTAAAACATTAGATTTCACTGGAGGAATGAAAATTACTGACCTGTGATTAGTCATGCACTACCCTTCGAGTCCAAGGAAGTAGAACACCAATCTCTATTACAAACAACAGGTAACACTGTTCAGGATTTTGATTTACAAGTAGAGAAACAAGATTCACACTCACTTTTTCAGCATCTTTTCCTTTGCAATTAACACTGACAACACTGCTATTTGCTCTGAGCCACTGGAATTCTCTCAGCATCTGTGCACCTTTGGGCCCATGTTCGTAGGGAAGGTAAAACAAGTCAGCAAGAAGCTGCAGGTCCTCTAATGTCACTGGTTCTACTGTGTAGAGAGGCTTTTCATTTGGCCCAGGCACAAATTGTTCTTTGTTAATCTGCTCATCAGTCTGCATCGGGGCAATGTCACTACCAGAGTCTTCCTGCATTGACATCTCTGGGGACTTTGATTCAACTATGCTCTCCTTGTCAGTATCCATTGGCTTCAACTCCTCTGCCATCTTGGCTTCGGCAATATCTGTCAGTATCTGATTAGCATTCTTGTCTGTGTCATCCTGTTTTTCCACCACCGTGTCCATGGGTTCTTCATCAGATTGCTTCTTCTCTTCCTCCTTTACCAAGGCCGGAGACTCGCTGCTCAGCGCTGCCCCCTGACTCATGATAGGTTCTTGGTAAACTGTGGTAACCACAGTTGCTGCATTTAAAGAGGATGGTGCCACCAGAGGCCCTACGTCACCTACAGTAGTTTTAGCACCACTGTGGGCCACTTGCCTACCTGAGAATAAGAAGAAACAAGTTTAGAATTTTCCATATGTGCTAATTAACATTTAAATCAGCAACTTCTGCAAATCATGGATGATTCTGTTGCCACAGCTTCTGATCAATCTGAACAATCCTTTTAGTTCTTTGCCTGTTCACTTCTGTCACTCTAATTCTAACTACTGACTTCATTTTTGCAGGTTTCCCTTCCACATAACTGGTAAGCAAAGGTAAAATGGGAGAAAAGCTAGGAAAATTAGTTAATATTTATATGTTGCCAGCAGCATTTCTGACTATGACATCAGAATAAAAAGCTCTCAAAGTTAACTATTTTTCCCCTGCACCAGCAGACTTGTTACAGGTGTACCTGGATAAAAGCACATTTAAAAACAAGAGGTTGATGCTTGAATATTTCAATTGCAAAAACGTCTTTAATGTAGGGAAATGGAGACATTCAAAACCTGACTGGAAACTTGTCTTGGGCAACCTGCTCCAATTCGCCCTGCCTGAACAAGGTGATTAGATGAAGTCTCAAGAAGTCCCCTTCTAACCTCAAAAATTCTGCAAAAAAGGAGGAAGATGATGCCTTAATTACTACGCCTCACCCAGTGTTTTTGTTACAGCTGAGCTTAGAAAGACTCAAAACCCTACAGCAGTTGAAAAGGGTAATTGCACCACTGCAGAGCTGGGAGGAGAAAAGGCCCCTCATTACATCACCAGTTATTAGAAAAGGGCACTTTGACTACCTGAAATCCATGTTTGAGAAAAAACAGATTTCACCTTGGATCCCAAGCTCCCATTGCTACAGGAAAGGTGTACAATGCTGGAAGGAACCCAGCTGGTTTCTGTAGACAGAAACTCAGAAAAACAAAGCCGTCTTACAACAAGTGGAAAAATATGGACTTTTCTGGGCCAGAACTAATGTTTACAATAGTCTAATGCTCACTTCAAAAGCCTATTCTTTCAAGTCCCGTGGAAGTCTAATAACAGGAACTAGCAAGATCAAGACTTTTCTGTCTTTTACCAGAAGTGCCAAAGGCTTGTACATCAAGGTTACTTCTGCTGGTCAGTCAGGACACTACAGGCACACTGCAGAATGTCAAGCATCCTTATTTCGTTATTAAGGTTTCCCTAATTAGTAAGGCAAGAAATGCTTTTGACTGAAAAGTATACCAAATGCAATCTAAATGCAAGTACTGAACATTTTATGCCATTTTTCTACCAACCCCAGAACAACATCAAATCAGACTCACTGCTGTATTGCTGAGGTACCCCAAATTCCTGCAACCATTCTGTTAAGGCCAACTTCAGGGCCATTTGTGGGCTGTAAAGAACATCTGTTTCAATGTCTTCATCGCTTCCCTCATTTTCCAGTTTAATCTGGATAGAAACTGTACTATCTTCAGTATCAGCTACAGAGAAAAGTTTGACAAAGTTAACATGCAAGTTTCATTTTAAATCAATTAAAAAAAATAAGTCATGTTAGACAAAGCATTCAAGCAATCTCTTAAGCCTTACTTCACAAAGAGCATTACATCCTAATAAGGCAATACGGTTGCCATCAATATTAACACAGGAACTATGCAGAAAGTAGACATTCTATCTTCTCTTCATTCAGTTTCTCTTTTGATCTGAACTGCTTCCATTCCGAAGAAATCAAATCCATGGACACTTAGATTTGTGCATCAGAACTGGTTTGCTGAGAGTGCTTTTTCTACAATCTCAGATACCTCTCAAGACTTCAGAAATTCTATGACAGCATGTGCTACAGATACTTCCAAGAAAATAAAAAAAAGAATCTAGATGTTCATTATCTTTCAGGCGACTTCCATTTACTTCTGGGATAGAAAATGCTAGGTCTTGAAAAGAAAAGATCTTGACAAGAAAAAGCTGGTGAGAAAAGGCTAACACTTATGCATACTTACTCATTACCACGTCTTTTCTCACTCCGTTCATGTTAGACTTGTACCAGGTTGCAAGCGTGTGAATAGCAACATAATTGGCTTCAAATTCACAGTTTGGATTGGTCAGAACTCCCTTTAGTCGAGGTATAAGCTCAGTTGACCGACCCTTGTAAGGCCCCAGAAAAAGCCTCTTTTGATCATAATCATTAGCATGAATGTTATCCCAGATAACTGGTGCTCTCCTGATGATCTTAGAAACTTCTTCGATGGACTCTACTGGAATGTCTTTGGATACAACTTTTGGACCTAAGAAGGAAACAGGATAATCAGAGAGTTTTGCATTTACTTGGAGATTCAACCCCCAAGTAGCTGGACACTTAATTTTACTAAATATTAAAAAAATAACACTAACAGTTAATTAAAAATATACATATTTACCTGTCCATAACACCTCGATACCAGGGAGCAGCTTTTCTCCTACGGTCCGTAAATATGGTGACTGGGCAACATTTGGGTAACAGAAAGTTCCACAGTATTCTGCACAGAAGAGTAAAGTTCTTTCACTGCTAGTAAAAGGATGCACACCTGTGATATACACAGGTGTCCCACAAATGCACTGAAGGAATAAGTACCATTTGAGAAGAGGAACAAAATTAATGAAGAAAGGACCAAAAGTCCAAAGCATAGATAAAAAGCACATGATGAATGATATCTAGCATAAAGATCAAAAAGGAAAGGCAGATAATTTATTTAAAATTACTCAAATATTAAAATAAAAAACCTTGAAAAAAATCCATAAATAGAAGGGCACGTTACAGCAGACAATATGCAAAAAATCCTAGAAACCCCAAGACTGATTATGAAATGCAAATACTTGAAAACACTAACACCCAAACATGTCTCTTTAAAGCTAAGTAGCAGTTCTGCAACAGACACAAGCCACCACAGTGTAAGGGGATAAACAAATTCACACTGATGATAACACTGTTACTGAATTGAATTTCCCTTACAACACTCCACACCTCTGAACAGGGTGATTCTTGCTCCCTTACAATATTCTTACAGGTATTAGAGGAAGCTTGCAATTGAAAAAAGAAATTACTGGACCCAAGTGAAAGTCACCTTATTTTTTAATATATAAATAAAGCAGCTCAGCGACTAGTGAATGTGGGTAATTTAAAACTCTTAAAGCCAGGTACCACTGAGAGAAGTCAGCACAGACTGCACTGTACCTCTACCTCTACTCTAAGCAAATTCTAAGAAACCAACAACTAGCCAGATCAAGAAGCAAAAAGATTATGGTACAAGTCAAACATAAATCTTCCTTTAACGTCATTTGCAGTTCAAACTTCTCAAACCATTCTTTACTTGGCATTAAGCTTTTCAGAGATGTGTAGATCTGGCAAAAACTGCACGTTAGGATTACCTCAACCTTTCTTTATAAGTCAATTTATTCAAACAGCCTCAAAATACTCCTTAATGCAGTTAAGATAACAGCCTCTCTCCTTTAAGGCTGAACTAAAGGATTCATCTCATTTTACCTGTAGGACAGAAAAGGAATGTGTCTGGTTCTCCTAGATATTGATAAATTTCATTCGTGATCGAGACTTGAGCATGAGCAAAAGAACTGAAAACTTCTTTATCTGCTGCACACATGTTGTGATCAATATCATCAAACAGCAGTGCAAAAGATCTACAGCCAAACTGGGAAACCTAATACAAGAAGAAGGGGAAAAAAAAAACAAATGCATAATTTTGAATTTTTAAAATTACTTTTATTTTAATTTTATTTTTAATCAAACAATATATTTTTTAAATCTAACCTATCTGAGAGGAAAAGCTACAGGTAAGAGGGAAAGAAGGTATGGGAAGTAAGACAGACTTTTTGGTATCTATACATGATGAATGTCTATTTCTGACCCACTGCTCTGCTTCTCTCAAACATAAGCCCTCTAAAGACTTGCAAAGTATTCCAGTTCTAACAATCCAAGCAAACATCCATGGACAGACAGCTGGAAAAAAACCTAATTCTGTAATAGCTGTTGGACAAAGGAAAGGAGTCAACCAAGAGAACAAACATGATGCGTATGTGAGGTCTGCCTCTAAAGGTGCCTACTGCAGACAGGGTTTTTTGCTTTAGAAATGCAACCTTCAGGGCCCTAAAATACTCTGAAGGCAAGTTCCTAAGAATAGCCTTCAGAATCCAATACAAGATAATAGTTTTTGTTGGTTTTGTGGATCATTTTTTTTTTGTTGGTTGGTTTTAATCTAAGTGATCACTGGCCTCTTCCGCAATGCAACCTGAAAACATCCACTGGAATTGTTCAGGGGCATTCAAACTAATATTAGTTCTGAAAACATTCAAGAAACTAGTGAAAATCTGCAAGAGTGAGCCCTGAAATTGCAGTCAATTTGTGTCACACCTACCTGATCAAGCTTGCGTTTCAATGTGGATACCTCTTTAGGATTAGAGAAAGTGATGTCAAGTCCAGGAGAGATTGCATAAATGAACTCTATTTCATGTTCTCGTGCAGCTGATATTAGAGTCATCAGCTGCTCTGGAAATCAAATTCAAATAGTTCAGAAGGATTCAACAATAAAACCAAACCCTCAGACATCTCTACAAGTAAACTATAAAAATGCCACCACCACCAACATTTGCCAGAATTTCTTAAAATTAACACAGCAAAAAGAATCAAATTGTTCAGAAGAGTTCTCAGAAATTATGCCAAAACTAATATAACAGCTGTCCTTGAAGTGTTATTTTCCATATTAAAATGATTTAAAGGTTGAAAAAATTCTATCTCAATATTGTGAGATAAATGCGAATGCAGCCTGGCTTTACAGTATGCATATCAACAGTTCTAGAATTATTCCTCACTTTTCCCACTTTTATCACACATACTAAGAAAATTCAAAGTAGTAACTGCACCCTGCATGACACTGATTCACATGCTATATATATGATGGAAGCTCAGGCCACATCAAAAAGGGTTTTAACATCACTGTGCAGAATTGATTATTTTAAGAAATAAATTTAAAATGTCATCTTCTATACAATAAATAAGGTATTATTTTACAATAATACAATATATATTTTACAACAATACAATATATATTTTACAATAATACAATATATATTTTACAATAATACAATATATATTTTACAATGAATAAGGAATTATTTTTAGGATATTTAACAACCTTTGGTGCTATTGGCAATTACACTGCAGTAGCCTTTAGATTGTATTTCTGCAGTGATTCAAAATGGCCTCCAAGAAGGATTACTTAATATTGAATGAGAATAATTTTCCCTTTGCCCAAGGAAAATTAATAATCCCCACAGGCTAATAAAACACTGCAGATCACATAAATGCCAAAGGTGGATAGAAAGCCTCACACCAGCCTGAACAGGTCTTATATTCTCACTAAAATGTCAGGAGCTGCTTGTCTAACTGGCGTGCTCTTCACCGAGACAAGCACTTCATGAATCACATAAAAGGGTATGTTACTTGCTCATTAATCTTTTTTTCTTTTCTGAAGCAAATAATTTTTACTTCAAAACATGGCCCATATGTTCAAGAGCCAAAGGAATAATTTTGAGCAACCTCTCCCTAGAAAAAAAGCAAATCTCCTGAGACAAAAGCCTGAAAAGCAGTTTCAGAAATCATCTGCAGAGATACAGTTAAAAGAAGTAGATCTATGCTTGTACCAAAGCTCCACTGAATACATCTGCCAGGTATTAAGAAGAGGCCTCCACTCACCTTCGGAAATGGCTACAGAGATTAAACAGACATAAGCACACTTAGCAATGACCAATTTATTCAGAGGTCTACTTGTAGAAAATACAGAGGCAAATAAAGGCAATTACCTGCTTCCTCCACAGAGTACATTTCTCGCCAGAACATCCTGTGCTTATAGTCATCCTTTGGAGCGTACAGGTATGTATTTAGTCCCCACTTCTGAAGCCTGTGAACACAGGAAGAAAGCCTTCATGGGAAACTACCCTACAAATTCAGGAATTCTATGGTTTAGTTGATCTAATTTTTTTTCCCTGATCCAATTTATCTTTTCTTCACTGATTATTGATCTTCTACTATTAAGTCACAATAACTTTATGCACAACTGGTATTAGAAAAATTCATTTTAGGCAGGATAAAAAGGAGAACACGAGCCCCCAGTAATGTAGATATTAGGCAAAAGTTGTTCTAATTTAGAGCAGTAATTCTTTCCAGGCTTAAGTGGAAGATTATGATTATATTGTGATGGAATGTGCTGCAGTAGGAGGAAGCATGACTTGCCTTCTAAAAAGTTCTTTCCTCTGTTCCATAACCCAAGGTCTTCCATAAAATCCTATGGGAAACAAGATTTAAATTATCCAGTTAGCTTATGCCCACTCCATGAAACTTTATATTACAACACACCATTTCCTTCTTCTGCTACAGTCAGCAAACAGCTTCCCAAAACATGAAAAAAAAAAAAAAAATCGAGATAAACAGCATTAGCAAAGTGTAATAACCCAAACTGATCTAAATTTAAAATGCAATTATAACTTGTTCCACTTCTTATGACCTTAAGTCTTACAATTTTGGCCATTGAAGCAATTAATTTTCAGAATTCAAACTGTACTCCTGAGCATATGCCCTTGATGAGTCAAGTCAGCATTATTTTAGAAGCAGACTGAACAGCCAGAACCTAATTAAACTGTCACTCCAGACACCTACAAAATAGATTTGATTGTAACGTGAACATGAAGACACTTGAAAATATTTACCAGCTCAAAAATGCTTAACTGATGGTACAGATTAGAATGCTAAATACACACACAGTATATAAATACTCAGTAATAATGTGCAATTGAAAAAATGTGCAAGTGAGTCAGGAGAATGCTTAGGATTTCATTCCTTTTATTCATCTTAACAGGCTCCTTGTCAAAATTAACTTGCAAGTTGATATCTTCAATTCCCACATCTTTACAAGCTAAGACTATGTCCTTGAATAATCATATAAAAGCATCTACACAAGTAATTTTAGAACAGTGCATAATCAAAGCATGCAATTCCATGGAAATCATAACTACTTCTGGCTTTAAATCTAATCCCTCCATTCTAGAAACATAATACTTTAAAAGCACTCTCAGTCAATTAAATTCACTTAGACCTATATGTAAACAGTTCAACCACAAGTGGGCACTTCAAAACAAAGTTTCAGCTTGGCCACTCAGTGATGAATGATGCTGCTAATACACAAAGCTCACAAGTCCCTGCAGAACACCAGTTCAAAAGACAGACTCCATCTTCATTTCCAGAGCTTTCCACCATTGTAAATCTGTAAATGTTTGGTCTTGTGGAGGTCAAAATCACTCTCTTACAATCTTTCAAAATTCAAAAATGATATCAACATCTGTTTCAGTTACCTATTAAGTGAGCAATGCTCTTTTAAGAAGCTTAAAAGAGGATTAAGAATTAGTCTCTCAATGAGTGATTTTAGACTAACTGGCACCACGAAGTGGCAAAGCTGCGTAACTACTACTTCTCGCATAACTGCAAAGCGACAAATGGAGGACAGTTCAACAGAGGAACAAACGAGAGCAGGCACAAAACCCTCCCATTTTATTTCATGCAGAACAAATGTCTCATTTTCACCAGGCATCCCTAATTCTTATAGATGCTGCCCTGAGAAGCTCAAGAAACCAAAAAAGGAATGAAATACTGTGATACCTAATAAATACCAGCTATGTCTCATGACTGGTACAGAACACTTAAACTTTACCTATGTTTCAAACCTAGGAGCCTAAAGGTGAGCAGGGGCCTACTAAAAAAATAAAATAATAAATAAAATAAAATCATAGAATCACAGAATGATTTGGGTTGGAAAGAACCTTAATATCATCTAGTTCCAACTCCCCTGCCATGGCCAGGGACACCTCACCCTAGACAACGTTGCCTAAGGCTCTGTCCAACCGAGCCTTGACAATGCCAGGGATGGAGCGCTTACAATTTTTTTTTTTTCGGCAACCTGCTCCAGTGCCTCACCACCCTCACAGAAAAGAACTTATTCTCTATATCTAACCTGAACTTCCCCTGTTGACATTTAAATCCATTTCCCCTTGTCCTATCGCTACAGTCCCTCTCGAGCATCCTTACAGGCCTCTTCAGATACTGGAAGGCTGCTACGATAATCAGATAACAAAACCAAATTAAATAAGACTGAAGAGAACATGCTAATCTGAGGTGACATTTTTCTATCTGTCTCATTTCTTAATTGCCAATGTCATCAGCTGATGACAAATCTTGGAGCTTGTTTTCTGTCCAACTAAAAATCAACCTGGTTTCATTCTACTCCCTCAAGACTGTGACTGTGTCAGGTTAACACAGAGTCAACAGATCATGCCAAATACATCATTCCGGTTACAGTGTAACTAAGATGACAAGAAAAATAATTATGGTATAGGCAGTTATTCTGATATAAACCTGATGGACAGATGATCTATGGTCAAGATGAACATGAGGAAGCATATTGTTACAATCTGTATTTCTGTTCACTGTTAGCTGTTTTCAAAGCCTTCAATTCAGCATCTATCCTCACACATTAATTCTATTAACAAAGGCATGTCTATGTTGACTGTATTTAAGGTCTAGCAAGTGCTCAAAATAAAGGCCTTACTCCACTCAGCACAATGACATTTGCAGAAGCCAAATGGTCTTTTCTATGATATGAACAAAAGGCATTCTGCAAGCAATGCAGATACTGGCTTTGATAAACTGCGTATTTCCCTCTCCATTCTGTTAATCATTTTGTTCTCCTACTGGAGATTCATTATAGGTGCAGATGTAATAGTAGTCCACAGGAATTTATAACAATTCTGAACCATCTATTATGTTGGGATTAAACCATTTTTCTTGCTGGCATTCAACCATCTGCTTTAACTGGCCTGTCATAAATGCAGATAAATCCTGCAGTTATCGAGAAACGCAAATAAAGTCCTTTTATTCTGCAGCTTCTGCAACAACTTAAACCTTTTAATGCTGCAACGACCCCAAAAGGCAGATTAGTGTTCTACAGCGCAATTCAAATGGTAAACTACAACACTTCTGAGACTAAGAAGCACTTAATACTAAATCCAGAACTATGGAATCACCGATCCCCTACCCAGGAGGCTGAATCTGAGCCTCTGGCGCACAGCAAGCACATGTACAGCTGCGCAACCGCACAGTAGCTCTCCTCTCTGCTTTCCACCTCCCTCTTTAGACACGCACTAGCAAGCGAGCCACAGTACTGCCTCAGCCTCCATTAGGTACCGTTGAGCCGCCGGGGGTGCCAGGCGTGCCCTCATCCGGCTGAGCAGCTGCCATCAAAGGGCACTCCCCGCTAGCGAGCAGCTTCCATCACCAGACCTACAGGCAAGTGCCCCGCCCGGGAGCCGCAGCTCCTCCCCACCCGGCAGCCTCTCCTCTCTAGCGGAGGGAGCTGCGGCCAAGCACCGCGCACCACCCTCCTCGCAGAGCGGGCTCCTCCGGGCGCCGCAGCGAGGCGGGGGAGGAGCCGGGAGCAGCAGCGCCACCTGGGATCGGGCCTCCCGCGGATACCGACTACCCCCCTCCCACCGCCAAACACCTCCCATCCCCCGGGGATAGCAGACCCCCCTCCGGGATCTCTTACCTTCCACGACGCCGCAGAGGAAGCGGCGGGAGCCTAGCGCGGTCTCCGTCTCCGTGTCAGTCTCTTCACCCCCCGGCACCGGGCCTGCAGCGGCGCCCGGCGGCTCTAAGGGAGCGCCGGGCACGCCAGCTGCGTTGGGGCTGCCTTGGGGCTCCTCCAGCGCCGCCTGCCCCTCCTTCTGCACCATCCTGCCGCCCGCCGCCAGGACCCCCACTCGCTGGGCCGGGCCGAGCCGAGCCACCCCGATCGTTTCTTTTCCCCTCTCCACAACCCCTTTGTCTCCGCCGCAGCGGGCCGCCGCAGCTTCCTGTTTACGGAGCCCTGCGCCTGCGCAGGGAACCGGTCGCAACCAGTCCGCACCGCCCTGCCCGCAGCCCCCTCGCTGCGAGTTGCGCAGAGGGACCGCCGCGGGGACCAGGGGAGCTTGTACCAACCGCGGGCAGGAACGACACGGGCCACCGCAGACTAACGGAACTCCCCTGCACCCGCCGCGCTGGCCGCTCCTTTCCGCTGGAGCGGGAACAACAGACTGAGGAGAGGGAGTTACCTCAGCAATCGGGTGGGCGGGAGTGACGGGAGGCGACGCTCACGGCGCATGCGCTGAGCGCGGAGGACTCACACTGCGCCTGCTCGGGAGCCCAGCGGCGGGAGGGGCGAGGCTGCAGCTGCCCAAGGCGCCTGCGCAAGGAGCTAGCGCGTTCCCACAGCGCATGCGCTAGGGGAGGGGGCCCCCGGGCACGGCGGGGAGGCTGCAGTAGGAGAGCGCGCAGGTGCGCGGGGAGGGGGGGGGTGGTGTGTGCGCATGCGCTCTGGGGTTTGTGTAGGGAAGCGGCGCCGGTGGGGGAGGCTGGTGGGATGTGAAGTGTTTACCTCGGCGTTGCGCATGCGCTCTTGCGTAGGTTCCCTTGAGGGACCCGCATGCGGCGGCGTCCCCATAGCTAAGCGGGGTTTGGGGTGTATGGGATATCGAGCTGTGGGGCTCCAAAGGGAAAAGTCCTTGAAGCTGTTCTGCCTCTGCTCTCGGTACAGCCCGGGTGATGTTACTTTTGCCGGTGTTTTCATGCCTAGAAGGGGCTATGAGGATGGGCTTTGAAGCTGGGAACAGCTCAGTAATTCAGGTGGCATCTTTTCAGGGAGACGCTCCAGCCGTGTGGAAGCGTGGGGGACTGGGACCCAGAGCATAACTCAGGAACCACCGGGCTGAAACGACCACGTCCCCTGAGGGCTGCATAGAGAGGTCAGCAGGGTACCCCTTCCAGCCCGTCTAGCACTGGGGAGGCCAGAGCAGGTGCCAGCAATGAGAAACTAGTGAGCAAAAGGCAGCTGGAAACCTCAGTTGTGAAGAGGTGCTGGAGGAAGAAGGCTGCAGACATCACGGCAGCCATGTCATGTTTTAGACAAGACAGAACAGAATGAATGAAACCCAATTAAACATACCCCTCTCCCCCCTGATTTGAACACTCAGCTCTCCTCAAGCCTCCCTCTTGTGTTTTTGAAGGCTGTTTCTTGCTCTTTGAGCTTGTTTTCACGGATGATATTTCGGCATGATGAGAAACCCAAGATGGCTGCGTTTCTGTCTCTGCCTGTACCTGTGCTCAAGAAGCTGCAGCAAAGAGCCTGGCCAAGGAGTGTCTCTAATTGCCATTGTGTCCAATTGAAAGCTTTCGAAGAGCAAAAATAGCAATTGTGCTGCTACCCTAAGTAGTACCTACCTTGTGTTGCCATGCAACAAGGCTTTATAGAAAAGGTAGAGAGTAGAAAGTCATAGAATTTGTGTGGAAAGCACACAGTACTCTCAATACCACCATAGGCAGAGCTGGGCAGTTGCCTACTAGGTCAGAAGGGACCCTGAAGCAGGCATCAGGCTCACAGCTTGGATAGTGCCAAAATAATCATGCAGTAACACTTCTCCCAGTGTTGGGATCTCATCCTTTTCCAAGATCCTTGTGTTTCTAGGCAGTATTCAGGATACTGGAGTGAATCACTGCCCTAGGCTGCATCAGCTGCCTCATCCAGTTGCTAAGCTGTTTTCCTACATAACTGGTCATTTTCCCTCTGAAAGCAGAGGATAGGATATACTGGGAAGGGCGGGTTACAGGGGAAAACACACTCAGGTCCATTCCTCCCGCTGTACAGAGACCTGGGCAACAGCTAGCAGGTCAAAAAGATCCCTGGGGAGTCAGAGGCCTTAGAAAGAACAGACTCACAGCGTTCCCAGTCACACAATGGTAATTCTCCCCATAGCCAGGGCCCATCCTTTAAAAATGGCTGGGACTCCAGGCAGCTCTTCTCATTGAGCCTTTAGCTCCTACACCACAGACTGCATAATGCTGGAGGGTGTCACTGTCCCCTAACAGGTCTATTTACCTTGTTGTTCAGCTGTTTTCTTACTTACCTGCTTCTGGTTTTCTCTTTGTTTTGCTTCAGTCCATTTTCCCAGTTTCCAAGGCTACACTTTTCCAAGGACCAGAGATCACCCATCAATTCACATCCCTAAAAGAAACCCATGTCCAGTCCATACCTACCTGTTCAAGATGGTAGCTGGCTATCTTCGTGTTAGCTCAGCCTTAAATGCCACGTTCTGACAAGGGCTACCTGGTTCCAAGCTCGAGTTAACCCAGCAGCATCTTATAACAAGCTGCAAAAACACCTGACAGCTCCAGCTTACAGCCTTTTAGCAAGTGCAAGACTACTTACAGAGCCATCAATGGCATGGACAGGCTGTTTGAAACCCTGTTCCCAGTGAACATCCCAGAGCACCTTAAAAAGGCTGCCAAACCTCTGCAGAGCCCCTATTTCCCCTACTATCCCCAGGGAGCTGACAGATGAAAAGACATGACAGTGATGTGCATAGCGATTGTGGTTAGATTTTATTGGTTTTTTGTTTGGTTTTATTTTTTTTTTTTTAACCCATATGATTGTTATAATACAAAATATACAGACTGGAGATGCCAAGCGGGTTGTGGGTCACTATGCCCCAGGGCAGGGGGGTCACGCCATGCGACCTGCAGCATGAGGGGGGTGGCAGCACCTGCTCCATGTGGCAAGGGATGGTGGGTACCCCAGAGAGGGAGGACAGAGAGATGGAGTTGTGAGGGGTAAGGGTTGGGATACCTGCCCTCCCACCCCTGGGAGACTGCACATGGGAACTCAGCCCCACGGCAAACCCAGGAATGGGACTGTGAGATGAGCAATGTGTTGAATGAATCTAAAAAACACATCAGGTCTGCAAGGGCTGGGCCAGGAGCAGTCCTGCTGGGGAGCAGCCCCATAGCTTTTGCTCAGGGCCCTTAGATTAGGGTTTCTAATAGCTCCAACACCAGGGGCTCAGCCTGGGCCTAGGGCCCAGCACAGTATGGGTATTGGCTTTGCTCAGCCCTTCCCTTTAATCTCAGACATCACAGCTGGGGCCAGCCCTGGTTGCTTTTGGCTGCTAAGGACACAGAGGCTGGAGCAGCAGAGCCAGGGACTGATGAGTTTGGATATGTTCCCAGTGCCTGTGGGATTGCACAGGGGGGCTATTGGGGTTGGCATGGGTTCATTATCCCATGGGCATCACTGTCCTAGCTACAGCTGAAGCCTGCCTGCACAGACCCAACTCTGAGGAGCTGGTGGTGCCAAAAGCATAAGGAGCCGCAGGGTACTGTATCCATCCATGAGGTCCACAGGCAGGGTCTCATATGGCCACACCAGGGGCTGAGCCTGCCCTGCCTAAAGGTGACCCTCCATCCTTCTGGAAGCACAGCAATGACTCCTAGCTACTCCCAGCCTTGACTTCATCCCCAAGGAGCTGCCAGCTCAGCCATGTCACCAGCACAGGGCTATGCCTGTGGGGATACCTCTCCACCCCATTGCTCATTACCCAGTACCCTGGGTAGGCCGGGGTGGGCAGGACATGGGAGCAGGGGAAGATCAGCAGCAAATGGTGCTGGGAGCATGGCTGTGAGGCCCAAGAGGCAGGGTGGCTGATGGAGGCCAGCACATCTCCCTCCTCCATGTGTCCCCATACCATGACTGCTGTGTCTTGGGGAGGGGTGGGAAGGGTGCCTCTCCATTGGAGCCTCAAAGTGAATCCCTGACGTTCCCTGTGTGCCAGCACCCCAACCTAAGGAACTAAGGTTGCAGCTCTCCCAGCCCTGCATCCTCCATCCTGGGAGATCAGCGCCACAGGAGAGCACCTTGAGGTACCTTTAGTCTCTCCTCATTCCACATCAGGATGAGCCTCCTAGGACTAACTCGGCCTCCTGGAGTGAGGGGCTGCTCCCCAAAACTCGTGCAGCAATGAACCCCGAGTGCCTGTGCAGCTGCTTCCTCCAGGCATGGCCCCTCTGCCCATGAGGGTGGCCAGCAGCTCCTGGTGGACATGCTGGACACGCTTCCTGTGGCAGGGCACAGCCAGGGCATGGGAGGAAGCTGAGGCACTGGCACCCGGTGCAAGACTTTGTTTCTAGACAGCATCTCTGGAGGGTTGGGGCTGAGCCAGTGCTGGGGGCTCCCAGGGCTGAGGAGGGTCAGGGCTGGGGTGCTGTGGCTGCACGGGGCACTGTGCATGGGGGAAATCTCTATCACAGCCAAAGGCTGCAGTTTTCCTGCTGGGAGCGGGTGCAGGGAGGTCCATCCATGCCAAATGCTCGCCTTGTGTTAGCCGTGCCCATGCTCCAATGTCCAGAAGCACCTGCCTGGGATCCCCCAAGGAAAGCGGAGTCAGCCCAGGGGGAAGGGAGCATCCCAGCGCCAACTGTGCCTCTGGGAAGGGAGGCCCATTTTCATGGAGGTGTCTCTGCAGCTGGTGGAGAGGAGGCTTGAAGGAAAAGTCGAGAGAGAAGCAGGTTCTTGGCCCAGTGGCAGGAGAGCTCAGCTGGAGGCAGGTCCGGGAGCTAAATCACACTGTCAAAGAGCTGCATGGACCGCATGATGTTCTCATCCTGTGGGGAGGATGCAGGAAACGGGTGGAACAGCAATCCCTCAAACCTGGCTTTAACCTCATGGCAGCTCTGACCCATGGGACAACAGGCTCAGGGGATTACAGGCAGTTTCCCAGCTCCACTCTCCCCATCAGCACAGGAATGCAGGCACAGATACAGTTCCCAAAGCAGAGCTCCAGCCTTGCCCCTGAAAGCCCTGCCTTCAGCCTGCTCTGCCAGGAGGGCAATGGAGGGGACAGAGGTCCCCAGGGGACAGTGGTCCCCAGGGGACAGTGAGGTGGCCCAGCCCCAGAGCAGAGCTGCAGGTGGCTTTACCTTCTGGCAGGACTCCAGGAACTCCTCAATTGTCACCACGCCATCCTTGTTTCGGTCCATTTTCTGTGGACAAGCACAGCACAGGGGGCATGGCAGGGACAGTCCCAAGAAGAACCCAGCATCCCCTGCTTGAGTCCCACATCCCAGTACCCCAGCCATCCCCAAGCACCCAGCAGGACCAGAAAGGTCTTTTCTGTTCCTGGATCCAACACAGTCCTGCTTCATCCCCACTTTGGGGTGTTTTCTCCTGCACCATGCCAGGTTTTGGGCAGCCGCTGGCTCTGTGCTGGAGTTCTGCCTCCTCAGGATGTGCTCAGCTCACCTGGAAGAAGTTCTCCACGTGCTCCCGGGGTGCTTCTTCCCGCATGGCTGGGTAGGTGTATTTGCCCATCATGTCATAGATGGACTTCATGATGTCCAGCATTTCCTGGAGGGATAGGGAGTAAGGTTGCAAGGTCAACATGGGGCTCTGCCTCCACCTGGTGCCAGGCCCACACCTTTTTCATGATGCTCTGAAAGGACCTGTGGGGTTCTTAGGTGTGTTACTGCCAGCTCTGTGCACAGTATGGGGCCATGTGTATACTTGCATGTGTGATGGAGGAAGTAGCACACCCCTCATCCATCCTCCACCCCAGAGACACACCAGTGCCAGGGGGCCAAGAAGGACCTGTCTGCAAAGTTGAGCTCAGTAAATATTGACACCCCCCAGACCTCCTCTAAAGCTCAGCTAATGCCCATGAGTCCTGCCCTCATCCCTCCAGGGACAGATTTGTCCTGGCCTCAGGGACCATCCTGAACCCCCTCATCCTACCTCTTTGGTGATGCAGCCATCTTTGTTCAGGTCGTAGAGGTTGAAAGCCCAGTTCAGGCGATCATCAATGGTGCCCCGTAGGATGGTGGACAGCCCAGACACAAAGTCCTGCAAGGATGGACAAGGCAGACACATGCAGTTGCATCCACAAAGTGTCTCATGGACACAGGCACAGCCCTGCTTGTCCCTCCTGCAGAGGGAGAACTCAGCCCTAAGGCAAGTGTACCCTGGGGCTGGGCTGTCAAGGGAAATACTGAGTAACCAAAAGAGCCTGTGGAAAACTGAATATGTCCCACACTTGGGTCCCAGCACCCAAGGAAACAATGTGCACTAGGACCAGATGTTCAACCAAAGCCTGAACAAAACCCAGCCATGGCTGTGCCTATCACGCTGGGTACCTACAAGACAGGAAATACAGAAAGGGTCCTTTTTTATTGCTTTTCACTGCTTCCCCACTGCCTCTGGGAATTTAATATACTCCACCAGCCCCTGTGAAGCTCTTCATCCATCTCCAACAGCAACACAGCACAGCCCTGACCATGGTACCTGAAGGGACATGTCCTCCCTGCCCCACTGCTGTCTCCTCCTTGGTCACAGCTCACCTCAAAGCTGACAGAGCCATCATGATCAGTGTCGAAGGCATTGAAGAGGAAGGTGGCGTACGTGCTGGAGTCTGAGGGAAGGTAAACAGTGTGAGGGGGTGCCGTGTAAACCCTCTCCCTGTGGAGACACCCATGCAGGGCATGGCAATGGGGACAGGGATGGGCACTTACCTCCCTGCGGGAAGAACTGTGAGTAGATCTGCTTGAAGTTTTCTTCATTGACGATGCCACTTGGGCACTCCTGCCAGGGCAAGCCACAGCATCACCTCCATGTTACAGAGAGGGGCTGAACTGAATCCCCTTGAATCCCTGCATCTCCCCTGCGATGCCTTGCAGCTCTGAACTGCTTGGTGAGGTGGATCTAAGGCAGCTTGGAGCATCTCCCTAATTTTCTGTGCTGCACCCCTCACTGGAGGGGCTCTGCATTCCAGGCACCCAAGGGATGGAGCACAGGATCAGGCCTCCCAGCTGAGCTCCCTGGAGGTGGCATCAGGCCATAGCCTGATAAGCTTCAATCCCACGGTTCAAAAAGCCTTTGTAAACCCTGGGCACCACTAGGTGCAAAGCACCCTCCAGGGTGGACATGGCAACAGAGGCAGGGCTAACAAAGCTGGTCAAGGAGTACTCACGTTCTTGAAGCCTCTGTACAGGACCTGCAGCTCTTTGCGAGTGAACTTGGTCTGCTCCTGGAGCTGCTCCAGCCCCTCAGGGCGGTGGCAGACGGTAGAGAGCTCAAACTCATCCTCAACGCTGTCTGCAAGGAAGAGGACGGCTGAGGCCAGCACCATCCTGCCCTGCCGCGCTGGGGACAGGAGAGGCACCTTGCACAGCACACCCCATCCTCTCACCTACCCAGGATGACATGCTTTTGGAGTGTTTCTGGAGCAGGAGCTGGGTCTATGCCAGCAGGGAATACTCAGGGACACCTTTGGAACAGGCATGTTGCCCAAGGACACCCTTGGGCAACAGCCCCCCAACCTCTGATACAAAAGGGGGGTGTGAAACCCCCTAGTGCTGAGAACCCTCTTGCTTGCTCTTCTCTTCCAGCCCAGCACAGACATCTGCCCTGTGCAGCTGAGACCATGGATGTTCTGCAGGTCTGTGCTGCACTTGGACTTGTGTCCAGCAGAACTGCCCCCCAGACCCAAGTCCCCCCAGCCTTGTCTGTACCCATCCTGCCCACTGTGCCTCCCCTTCATTGATGGCTTCTGCCCTCCACCTGGCAAGCTGCACAACCCCTGCCTGCAGCAACCAGCACCCCCTGGCCGCACTGCAACCAAGAGGGACTGTGACCCCACAGTAGGTACCCCCCATCCATGAGGTGGATCATCTTCTCCCCTTCATACTCACCTCTTCTCCCAAGGGGGGATCAGCTCACACCATGGGACAGGGGGTGACCCTGGCCAGGGGCTCAGACTCACCGCAGGGCCAAGCACACTCAGTGCAGAGTGGGTAGAGGGTTCTGGGCAGCTCTGTGCTCACTCCCTGCTCAGATCCTTTTGCCCACCTCCATCACACCTCCATCTCCAAACCAACAATGAGCAACAAACCTCCTAGCTCTTTTTTTTTACAGTGCCAAGAGGGTCCCACTTCCCTGAGTCAGCTCCAAAGCAGGTCTTGCCACCATACATCCTGTGGGAGCCACTCCGGGAAGCTGGACAGGGGGAAAACCAGCCTGGAAGCAGGCGAGGACAGAGGTGGTTGCAGAGCCCAAAGGATCGGACCCTTCCAAGGCAGGACTGATCCTGACAGTCCCAAACCCAGAGCAGGGGAGTGGTGGAGATGCCCCTTTCCCTCGGGTAGGGCCAGGGCGAAGGGCAGGCAGCAGCGCCGCTGGGGACACACACACACAAAGGCAAGAAGAAGCACTTGCTTTCGCTGAGCGAGGGGATGGATTTGGGCCGGCAGCAGGGCAGCAGTTTGAGGAATCGCTGCTTCAGCGCTTTTTTAGTTTGGCCCGGCGGGTTGCCTGGAAGAAAGAAGGAGTCACCAAGCAGAAGAGTTAACAGAGCAACGGCCCCGGCCCCAGCGGCTGCAGGGTGGGCACCCGACGCAGGAGAGCAGGGCAGGGGCGGCACATGCAGCGTGAGGCCAGAGGAGCAGGAAAGCAAAGCCCAGCCCAGGCTGTGCTTGGCCTTTTAGCTTCATCCCACGACAAACCCGACACTGGAATTTCCCTCCTTGGGAAGCATGGGGATGGCAAAGGGGCAAACCTGCTGGGCTACCCACACCCAGCCCCTCTGCACCCCACCACTGGAGCATGCTGGGGTGCACTGGAGGTACCCAGAAGCCCAGAGACCAGGAGATGGCAGGGCTGGACTCAGCCCTTTAGCCCCCAGAAAAAATACCTGGTCTCACCCCTCCCCATGGAGCTGTGCAGAGGCAGGGCAGGATGGAGCCCAAGAAACAGCCTGCAGCTGACCAGGGGCATCACATCCTCCCCAAAGCTTGGGCTGAGTTTGATCCTGCTGGCACGCGAAGGCTGAACACAAAGCATGCACCAAACCCAGCCATGCAGCCTGACTGCAGCATGCACCCCCTCCCCAACAGAGCACTGGAATCCGAGCCCAGGGAACTGCTTTGAGACAGCCAGAAGGGGAACAGGGTTCAGGGCTTTGCCTCAGCCAGGCTGTGGAGCAGGGTGAGAGGCTCCCCACATTAGCCTGTCCCATGGCCATCACTTCCAAGTGTCTCTGCATTAACAGCAGGTCCCCTTTCTGCACAGACGCCCCACCACCACCTCCTGTTCTCCCTTCTGGACCCCACTGGCTTTGCTCAGCCCTATCTCTCCCAGCTAGTGTTGCCCCAAAGCCACAGACCCGCTCCCTCCCTTCCCACAGGGCCTCAAGCCAGCCTCAGTGCAGGAGTAATGCCACAGGTGGGGATGAGGAGAAGAGGAGTGGGATGAATGCCATGCTGGGCTCCAGACCCCAAAAGGAGGCAGACAGCAGCATAGGGCACCAATGGGAGGAAAGGTGCAAAGTCCCTTTGGGGCTCTGCTGACATATGTTTGCTCCAAGTCGCCTGGACATCTACAAGCAGCAGATGCCTTCATCCTGAATCCTGGTTTTGGGGTTGTTTCTCTAGGGGGCTAGCAGATGGGGCTTTCTTAGCCTTGTGGGGCTGAGTTGAGGCTCAGGTGCTGGGGAAATGGTGCTGCGTGGTACCCAGCTCCAAAATAGGGGTGTGGATCTGTATCCAGCAGCCCCTGCTAGGCAGGTTGGTCCTCAAGTGCCCACAGGCAGGACCTGGGACCCTTTGAGCCCACACCAAGGCAGCAGGTTGGGGCAGTGGAGAACAGCTCCAGGGGGTCATTGTCTGAGCAGAACATCACATAAAGCCACTCAGAGAGGGCAAACTTGTCCCCAGGGAAGTGGCATCCACAGGAGGGTGCTAGTGATATGCAAACACATAGGGATGCGCAAATGCACGCCCTGGCATTTGTCATTTGTCACAGGGTGACGGGGCCAGGATCTTGGTGCTGGCAGGACAGCACAGCCTGGCTCCTGTCTCCCTGGGGTTTGCAGGCAGGGGAGGAAAAATGCCTTTTCCCTTCCTAGCAGCAGGCATCAGTTGTGCCTAAACTATGATTTGACCCAGCTACTTTTCTAGGGCTTTAATTCGCAGAGGGAAAGGGAAATTGCACCTTTCAGCCTTCCAAGGACACTCTGGGTCCCTTTGGCAGAGCCGTGCTATGGGAACAGACCTGGGAGGCAGGAATAGCCCTTTCACCCAGGGGAAAGGGACAGAGTGAGCAGAGCAACACCCAACGCCAGGGTGATGGACCAGGGGAGGGAGCAGAGTGGGAGGGAAACCAGACAGCGAGAGAGATGCAACAGAGAGTAAACTGTGGTTGGACTCACAGGGGCAGCAGGTATAGGCACGTGCAGTAGGTCAGGTCGGGTGCAAGTTACACTTTAGTTTGTTATAAAGAAGGAAAAAAGAAAAAATAAAATAAAGAACATGGGCGTTTGCTTACGGAGGAAACCCAAGGGGGCCCGATTCCAGGGGCCCCGGGGCAGGGGAGGGAGCAAGTTCAGCACATGCAGCTTAACAACAGGAGAGGGGTGACCAGAGCTGGGGTTTTGCTGGCCTGGCTTTGGTGCGCCTGAGAGCTCTGCTGGGCAGGACACACCTTCCCCTTTCTGACCCCAGCATCCAAACCATGAGCATGTCTGGAGGCTCCCTGTGCTCCCCCTTGCTGGGAAACAGCTCTGCCCAAAGCGGGAGCAGAGCCTGGCCGTGTGCTTCCCTGCTGGGCACACTGGATGTCCGCAGCACAAAGCCCTGTCCCCGCCAGCAGCAGCTCCTTTCCCAGCCATCGCCCTGCCCCTCTGCCTCCCTGCAAGCGCCATCAAGTACCTGGCAGAAAGCAAACCAGCAGGAAGGGCTGAACGGTGTTTTATCTGCAGTGGGAGGTCTGCTGGGTTAAGTGGCTTGTCATTTCCTATGCGTCATTCCACAGCCCAGCATATGTGAAGCACACATACACACAAACCAAGCCTCCACCTTTGGGCAGCACCAAAAGGAGAAGGGATGTGTCCCTGAGGGCTTGATCCAGCCAGTGCTGCCGTGTCAGGGGGTTACACGGCTCTGGGATGACATCCCCCTTTCCAGGAAGGACCTAAGCCTCAGCTGCTCCATGGTCTCCCCAGAGAGAAAGCAGGAGCCAGGGTCAGCCTGATACATAACTGTGTCCATGCCCTCTCCACAAAGCCACAGCCACCAGCACCCTCACAATAACAGCTGGCTGGGGAGACCAACCCAACCCTTCTAGCACCATCCTGCTAGAAAAGACCCTACAATAACAAACCAACAGTGCCAAAACTCCCCAGCTCACTCTCTCAGTAACTCCTCAATAAATGCATCACCATGATGGGTGGAAGATATGCATTCCACAGCAAGACCCCTCTTTAGTGTTCCCAACTGAATGCCTGTCCACAACACATTCCAGGATGAAATCTGCATCAGCAGCTTGGCTCCATGGGGCAACACTGGGTCAGGTGGAAGGGCAGGAGGAGTTGGTATCCCAGGGACAATCCACCAAGCACCCTGCCCTAGGGGCAGGGATGGGGTGGGAGAACGCACTCGGCGAGGGGACCCTCTGCCTTTTCAGATAGATAGCATGGTTGGGAAGTGTGAGGGCAAACCCCAGCCAGGGCAGGGGGATGATCCAGAAGAAGTGGCAGGGCAGGGCCAGGAGAGCATGGGGAAGGGATCAACAGTTCCCAGAACATGCTCTTTTCAGTAGAGGAGCCTCCATCCACTTCCAGATCATCCCCTTTTCCTGTGAGGCCTAAGGCACATCACCAAGCTCCCCCTGCCAGGCCATGGGTCTGGGTCCATCTGGGCCGCAATGCTGAGCCCAGCTGCCCCTAAAACATGTGTCTCACAATCATCCCTGTGTAGGACTTAGCTCTGAGCAGGGTCCACCAGTCCCCAGCTTTGCTCCCCCTCTGCAGTGCCCAGCCTCAGGCAGCATCACCTCCTGGTCAGGGGACCACAGCTCACAGGGGCCTGCAATGAAGGCTGCAATGGAGACAGGAGCTTCCCCAGCTGCCCTGGGGGGTCAGGATGGGTCCCGCCAGCAGCAGCTCTGCAGACGACCCTCATCAGTCAGTGGTGACAGAGCTGAGCGTAACCAAGGCTAAGGTGCCTGCAGCAGCTGCAGGGGCCAGACAATCATCCATTAGGGGAATGAAATCAGAGCTGGCATCTCCCAGGGCAGGGGACAGACAGTGAGTCCCTGCCCTGGGGCTGGGATGGAGCAGCCTCAGCCCAGACACCCAGAGCCAGCAGGGCTGAAGGTGCTGGGAGCAGCAGAGCTGCTGGGTGAGACCTGCAGTTCATGGGGCAGCACGAGGTGTTCCACAGTGCCAGGGAGAGGAGAGGGGCTGCACAACCCTCGTGCTGAGCAGGAACCAAAGGAGAAGGAGGCATGGGCCAGGAGGGGCCATAGAGCAAAGCAGGGCTCACAGCAGCACTGTCCCCATTCCCATTCCCAGCCTGTGACAGTGCTTCCAGACAGCCTGGCTGTACCCAAAGGAGATGCTGGCAGAACAATCCTATCTCAAAATGTAAGGTGAAGTGGATGGGATACAGGTGCCAAGGGACAGTGGAGCTCAGGGCCTCTCCAAACACAGCCAGTAGGGCTGCAGGACTGAGACAGCTGTGATCATCACCCTGCTACAAAACCTTAGCACAGGAACACATCCTGCAGGGTCCCCATCACCACCTCTATGGCAGGGATATCTCTAGTAGCCAGAACTGGCGCATTTAAGGTACCAGAGGAGGCACCTTAAATGCCCCAATATATACCAATACCCCAAAAATGCCCCAGCAGAGCAGCAGCTCCTCTTGGCTGCAGGAAGTGTATCCTATAAGAGAGTTGGTGCTCTGCATACCCATTACCCAGATGCCATCCATACCCTCACCAACAACACACAGGGACAAAGCCCAGACCTGCCTCGTCCCGTCCAGATCCCAGGCAGCTCAGGGATATCTTCCATCACAAGGGGATTGAAAGCAACTCTTGGGCACAGCACCCTCATCTCCACCCTCTGAACAGCTACTAACTGGTCCTTTGGATCCCTCCTATTGGCGTGTCATCCCGTCACAGTTCCCATTCCAAGATCTGCCTGCCCAAGGGAACGGGATCTGCAGCCCCATCATCTTGCAGCATCTCCAGCTGCCAGTGCCAACCAGATGGGATAGGGGCAAACAAACCCCAAAACACACTCATGCAAAGTCTCTTGGCAGTCTTTGTGTGGGCCAGGATGTCCATGCCAGTGAAGGCTGCTAAGGGAGACAAGGCAGCAGCAATGTGCAGCTCTCTGCGCTCCCACCCTCACCAGACACAACCAACAGGTCGTGCATCACTCTGACATGTTTTGGGACCTCTTGTCTGGCCATATACAGCCCTGTCCTCAGCACCCACACGCCAATCCAGGGAGCTTAGCACCCACAGTAACCTTTTCCCTTCACAGCCTTGGTACAGCCCCACAGGGAGGGCAAAGGGGCCAGGGGCTCCAGGCTCTTTCAGCCACATTCTCCCCATAGATGCCAATTCCTGCAGCAATGGGGGAGAAACTTCCCCTGCATGTTGCCATATCCCACATCCATCACTTCTTGCCCCCAGCTCCTAGTCATCTCCCTAGCCCTAATCACCCCATTATCTGACAAAGCCCAGCCCCCTGCATCCCAAAGCACAGACTCCAACACCCTCGAAAGTCCCAGTCCCTTAGCACCACACACATTACCGCACCCCAATGCCTCCAGACCCAGATATTCCCCATCCTAATGCTCCCGGTACCATAACTTTCTAGCATCCTGCACCCCAACACCCTGCATCCCAGTGTCTCCAGATATTTGCACCCCAACATCCCTCATACCCTTGCAGAGGTTCCCCCAAGCATTCAAGTGCCACACACAACCCCCCCCCCGAGCACCCCAACACTCCCAAACATCCTTAGTCCCCCAGCTCCTTACACCGTAATTCCACCCAACACCCTCACACACCCTAATAACCACACACACACACAAACAAAAGCCCCAAAACACACCAATACTTCCAAATCTCCAACCTCCCTGCAGCCACCAGGACAGGAGGCGAGGAGCAACTCCACTACAATATCCCATCCCATTGCAACCCCAACCCCATCCCTATCCCCATCCCACCTCCCCTGGACAGGTCGATGATGCCCAGGGCATGCAGGAGCTTGAGGCTGGAGCAGAGCAGCAGGATGATGCCCACCGTTTGCAGCCCCTGCGGATCCCAGAGCACTCCAGCAACCGACATCCCCCCAGACACAGCCCCAGCAGGCAGCTGGTCTGAGAGCAACAGACCCAGCAAGGGAGGAGATGGAAGGACAGGGGAGGAGAGACCTGCCTTGGCCCTCCCTCTTCCCGCCCCAGCACCCTCTGGGGTCCCTCGGGGCACCCAGGCTGCAGAGGAGGAGGGAGACCACACAGCTGCCCAAGGGACTGAGAGGTGAGCTCTCATCCCTGCACCTAGGCAGCCTGGCACTGGGAACCACAGAGAGGTGTAGAACTGCCACCAGTGGGTGCATGGAGGAGGCTTGGCTACTCCTGACTCACCCAACAGAGGTGAGTTCATCTCTCACTGGGACATTAATGCTACCCAGTCCAGGAACAGCCCCTCTGCCTTATCCCAAACTACCAAATCCACACACCCCCCCCAGCAGTGCCGCACCTTGCACGCACCCACAGCGTGGCATAGGGAGCTCCCTGCCTCATAGCTCAGCCTTGTTCATCAACCACCTCCACAGACAGCTGCCACCCTCCCCTCTTCCCTTTTTACCCCCTTCTCCTTCCCCCTGCACCTCTTTGCATCAGTAAGTAAGCCACAGCCACATGCAAGATCCATGGCATGAGGAGGAGCCACTGCTGGGGTCTGCCAGCCCTGGGTACCTCGTTTGCTGATGGAGTTGAACATGCCCCATGAGGTGCTACCTGGAGGGAGTGCAACATGGAGGGGCAGCCAGCTGGGGTGAGGGCTCCCTGCAGCCTACTCAAATCCCTGTGTTGTGAGCAGCAGGGCAGAGACCTGAGCCTGGCAGCAGTGGTTATTAGAAAGTCTTTGGTCCAGTTCTCTACACATCTCTCACCTAAAAGCTGCTTATGATCTGGCCGCCTGCTCCAGTGGCACAACAAGGCCCTGAGCAAATGCCCATAGCAAATGAGACATTTACCTGCATCCCTGGGAGAAGATGCTACAACCAAGCACAGACATTGTGTTGAACATCCTGCTACCTGTGTTCCAGGGACCACAACCCTGCAGAGCCCTGGCCAGGGCACCTGTATTCCCACCTGTGCCCGGTCCTGGGGTCTAATCCCACCCCTTGCAGGGGAGAGGTGACAGAGACCCCTCTGAGCACACTGTAGCCCAACACAACCCTGTGCTAGACAGCCCCAGGCCAGCTCCAAGACAACTCCCTTTGGACTCCAAAGTTTGATCTTCCATCAGTGGAACAGGACTCCAAGGCAGGGCTTTCCTAACAGGCTCCCTCACTGTCTAGCTTTATTGTCTTTTCTCCAGCCTGCAGTCTTCTCTCAGCTCCCCATGGCTGAGCAATCTCCCTGCTCCTCCATCCACTAGCTCAGAGCCTGTCTTTGGGGCAGGATGCAACAGAGCGGGATTCCTGCTCTATGTCCAGCTGGGTCCCATTGCTCCCCTCTCCAGGCACATGAGCAACAGAAAAGGCAAGCCAGCCCAGGGGGAATTGGGAGGGAAGCAGTGTGAAAAGTGATTAACATGAGGCCGGAGGGAGAAAAGATTCAACAAGCTAATTACATCTGGCTGGGCTGAGCGGGACGTGACACCACTCAGTGGCAGAGTTGGTGGGGTGAGTGCTATGGATGCTGCAGTCCTTGCAGAGCTTGTTGCTGGGAGAGCTGCCCTTCCCTGACCATGGCAGCAGAAACCACAGCCAAGGGGAACCCAGAACCAAGTGCCCTTCTCCCCCAGCTTCACCCTCTCCAGGCAGGGCAAAACAGTGTATCCCATCCTGTGTCCGTAGCAATGGCCAAGGCTGATGTCCCTGGGTGTGGAGCATGTGGAATATGCTCCAGAGGTGAATGTAGAGTCCATGAGAGACCTTCTTCTCCAAGAGCCAAGGATGCAGCCCAGCTGCAGCATGCCTCAGAGCATAAGGCTGTGCTGGGGTCCAAACTCAGAGCCCAGCCAGGACTACCACACATCTCTGCCCCTTGCCCTTGTGCTTTGCAGGCCCTGACCATGAATGAGCAGCTCTCTCCTGATTCAGATACAACACCCTGCCCAGCCCTTGGAAAAGAAAAGGCAAGGGTTAAACCCACTGCACATGGGGAAGTCCTTGGCCACTGCAGCTGCCCAGCAGGGCAGGCTGGAGTTCATGCTCCAAGATATACCACACCTGCAGCCAGCTTGCCTTGACCTCTCAGATCTGTCAAACACACCAGGCTGCATGGTGCCCTGAGCCTGAGGACCCCAAAGGGTTGGTCCCTCCTGCAGCCAAGGCTTCATGCTGGTGACAAAGGGGTTCACGGAAAGCAGGGCTTGACACAGGGCTTCAGCCTCACCAGCACCACTTGAATGCTAATTTTCTCCCCTGCTTGGAGGAACCCTCACCCTACATCAGGTGCCAGGAGGTGGCTATGCTGCTTGCTGCATAGCATCCTCTGTGGTGCTGGTGGCACCCAGGCTGGCTGCTGCTCACTCCTGTTCCTCACAGACTCTGGAAGGGTTTGGCACTCTCCCCAGCCCCTCTTCCCCCTCCATATCCTCAGCTCTGGGGCAACAGCTTTAACCCCCTGGGGAAGGCAGGGGCCAGCACACCCTAGATCAGGGGCTCTCCAAGGCACCCTCAGTCCTGCCTGCCCCATGTACAGACCCTGACCCAGCTGAGGCAGGGATAGCCCTGGGCAGGCACCAGATATCTTGCTGACAGCAATCTGCAGCTTCATCCAATACTCATCAGAGGCTGGGCTACGCAGGCGGCTCTCCTGCCTTTCACGTCCTCCCCACACCTCCTCCTCCCAGCCGGGACCGATTGCTCTGCACTGAATTATTGATGCTGCACTTCAGGAGCCAGAATCGATAGCGTTTCTCTTTGTCTGCTCCCTCCCAAGCACTTGGCCAAAGCAGGCTTTTGTCAGGGGGCTGGAAGCCCCTGGGCAGCTCTGCAGGGAGATGCTGGGGGTTGGGACAGGCACGGTTGTACAGGGCAGTGATGGGGTGACATAGTCCATCACTGATTAACCAGTCAACTCCAACATCGATCGCCCCTGGAGCACAGCACATCCACAGGAGATGCTCCAATGCTGCTTCCAGATAGCTGCTCTGGCTTTGCCAACAAGGCTGCAGGGGAGTACAAGGGGAGACAGTGAGGGGACCAAGGGGACAGGGTGAGGGTGTACAGACAACCAGCACTCCTGTCCAAACCCTTGCTCAGAGGGGGCCCAGCTCCAAATGGAAGATGGGTTGCTTGGTGTCTCATCAAGCTGAGTTTAGGAACCCACCAAGCTGCAATTCCCTCACGTTGTCTCCCTCCCCTCTGCAGTCCTTCCAGGGGCAGAACAGGGTCTCACTGCAAGATGCTCCCACCGAACCCTTCCACAGGGGTCAGGTATTTTTCCAGGCTCCTATGGAGATGCTCCATTCCCAGCCCATCACTGCAATGGGACAAAACCTCCCAGCACAACCCATCCCCAGGACACCACCAGCCTGGGCAGAGAAACAGCAATGGGCAGGGCTGGGGCAGGGCTGGGGCAGGGCAGCAGCTGGAGCAGGGGAAGCATGGCAGGCAGTATTGATGGCTCTGGAGCCGGGGGTGAGGCCTGTGTCCATTAGCAAACCTGAGCCATTAGTGTATGGTTTCACACCCTTTGTGTCCCTGTGCTGCCACTGCTGCCCAGGCACGGCTGGTAAACAGCCCTGTGGAGGGGACTCAGCATTTCCCAGCCCCAGACCTGCCCAGGATCTTCCCCAGAGAACAAACTGCTACCTTCCAAGCCAAGGTGGAGACATGTTTGACCCATGCAACAACATCTCATCCTAACATGCTCACCTACAGGACTCCCATATGATGTTCAGGACTCAGCTCAACCTCAGCCAATTTCTGCCCTTGAGCAACACATTTCCCTCCCTTCCAGACACCTGTTGCTGATGGGAGCGATTGCTGCCAATCCAGGGCACCTGAGTCCCACTCCCACCCATCACAGCTGGGGTGAATCTCCAGCCAGGCCAGAGGGATCCATAGCTCCCCAGCAAGGGGATGAGGGTGCTTCTCCCTGCTGCACAGTGACACCAAGTTCTCCTAGGGACAAGAGAGACCAAGGGAGGGCCCCTGCCTTGTCCTGCACCTCTCAGCAGGGTTCCTTCAGGGGTCTGGGGTCTCTCTGCCTCCCTCTTCTCCACTGTGGTGGAAGCCAGTATACAGCAGAGCAGCCACAATCGATGTCACTGACTTTGGTCCAAAGCTTTGAGCAGCTGCACAGAGAAGCAAAAGCACAGGGAGAGGGGATGCACCACCAGATCATCAGCAGAACTGCAGAGGAGGGTGCAACCTGCGCACACTCAGTGTGCCACTCCCCAGGGTTCATGGGTAAGATGCCTTGCATTGAGCTCAGCTGCTGCCTCAGTTTCCCTCATGGCATGATCCACCTAGGAGTGCTGCTGCTGGAGCACAGGGACAAAGTGAGCAGTTAAGCAGCAATAAAAGCTTCCACTCACCATGCTTTCTTGTCCTGCAAGCAGATTTGGGGGACCAGAGTGAGGGATACCCCCATGTGCACCAGTGGACCAGGCAAACTGCCTGTCACCTCCTCAGCGTGCATGTGCCCTAATGCTTGGGGCTGGGCAAGATGCAGCATCCTTCAGATGGGTGTCTGCAGGCATGAGCAGGGCACACAGCCATCACCCCTGGAGTCCAGGGAGTACCCAGCCGTTCTGTCCTGACCTCCCTCCTGCCACACGCAGTCTCCGAGCATATCCTGGCTCTGCCAGCTGTGCCCCCTGCAAACTGCTCAGCACTTTGCAGGGCCTGTCCCCAGCCAGGCAGCACCTCCTGTGTCCTCTCACACTGCTCAGGGGCCACAGGGTGACCAGGGCAGAGCCAGGAGCAGGGAACGCAGTAGGCACCCATTCTGCCCAGGTGTCCTGGGTTTAGCAGTAGCAGTCAGTTTTTCTCCTTCTTAGTAGCTGGCTGCTCTGCAGGCTGGTCCTCAGTCTGACACCTCATGTTCTGGGTGAGGTGACCACAGACCCTGCGGATGCCTTGTTCCCATAGAGGTGCTGGAAAACATCCTAGTGCTTACTTGTACGTTCACAGAGTCCCAGCCCACAGCACTCAGCACACATCAAAACCACCACCATGCAGCAGACACCCTGCCAGCCCTCGTCCCCTCCCCACATACCCAGACACTGGGACCTTGCCCAGAGCAGGCAGGACACCCCTCTCCTTGCATCCTATGCCCCAACAAGCAGCAGATGGACACCATGTCCCAGGACTCCCCCATGGATGCAGCATCCTTGGGGCAGCTCCAGGCACCCACCACCTGCCCCTGTGGCCCCGGAGCAGCCACCACCTCCCACACCCGTTACCTTCCAAGGACACAGGCTCGAAGAGGCCAAATTGCTCCAGCACCTTGACGAAGAGGACCAAGACCACCAGCACCGCGATCATCTCAAGGCCTTCCAGGTTCATGGTGAGGGTGTCTCATGGCCCCCCCCCCCCCCCCCCCCCCCCCCCCCCCCCCCCCCCCCCCCC
>NDXB01011749.1:49892-71467 GCA_002631895.1 Agapornis roseicollis
CCCCCCCCCCCCCCGGTGACCTGTCCTTGGCTAGCTTCCCAGGGCACCCACCCGGGAGGGCACCCACCCCAGGGCTCACCTGGCTGGGCACCCAGTGCCCTCTGTAGTGAGCTCTGCAGGACCTCCTTCATCTATGCAGGGAGGGCAGAGGGGCTAGTTGGCCCCCAGAAAGGGCTGATAGGGGAGGACAACAGCTGGAGGGGGAACAGCAGCCTGGTGACCCATGTGCCACCTGGGCTAGAGCAGCAGCTAGGAAGGAGGGGATGCTGCAGCCCCACATCCTGCTCCCAAACCTGAATTCTGAGCCTTAGAGGGACACAGAGCTGACTGGATGTGGGTTTCACTCTCTTTTGGCTTGTCCCAGAGCTTGGGGAGACACCAGGGAGAGGATGAACAGTAGCCAGTGCCCCACTGCCAGCCATGCCCTCTGCACTTATCCCAGCACTGTGCACACCCAGCAGGGCCACAGGGACAGCACAGGGCGGTCAGGACACCCACTACCACCCAGCTCCATAGTGTCCAACTGCAAATCCCAGGACATTAGTACAAGGACCTGCAGGACATCCTTGAAGGTGCTGGGAATAGGAATACCCTGAGGTCTCCTTCCCACTCCACTCCATTCCATCATCTGCAGCTCTGCCTCTCACACCCAGGGCTGGACTCAGCTGACTCATCCTCTGACCCTTCCACTCCCACCTAACTGGCCAGTACCCAATGGAGCCAACTAGCACAGGCAGACCTGGCACTGCTCATGGGCACAACCAGCCTGTGGAGCCTGGCACACTGCTGGGCATGAGGGAATGTCCCCTGCTGCAAAGGACCACTCCATTGCAGAGCTCAAGTCCCTGTGGGCAGGGAGGTGTCACAGCAGCTGGGCATGGCTTACAGGGCAGATACTGCTCCTGTGCCCCAGTCCCCAGTCCTGCATCAAGAGCATCCCAGAGTGCCCCCACCATCCCTGGCCCCTAAGGAGGACTCGGAGACCCAGGGGCTTCCTTGGCTGAGGAGGGAACAGAGGGTTTTCCCAGGCAGGCTGGGTCCCAGTGAAGGTGGTGCCAGACCCAGCCGCGCTCCAAGGCATGTCGCTGCTGCTCTGGCCCACTAAAGGCTTCCCCGAGCTCCTGGCACAGCACATCCCTCCCCAGCACCATTGTGGTCTGGAGGGGCAGCCCAGGTGTCCCAGGCAGGTAAAGACTATGGAGAGGGCAACCTGCCCCTATGGTGGGGATGCAGGGATGGGAACAAGAGCCAGGCACCCAGGATCCCAGTGCACACAGGCATATGGTGACCTCCCTAAGATGTGCCCATTGGGGTCAGAAGGTGGCTCTGGGCTCACGCTCAGGAGAGGGTCCTGGCCAGCTGGCTGGGCTGCACAAGGGCTGGCTGTGACAGCACACAGCTCTGTCCCAGGATATGAGCCAGGGAGGATGCAGACACCAGGGTGTGTCTATGCCCCGGCCTTTGGGCACACCCAGGGCTTCTCCAGCCGCATGAATGGTGGACGAAGCCCCAGCCCTGGAGGCAGTGATGCCTGGCATGGCAGGGAAGGGTCAGACCAGCTGAGATTTATATGCACAGCAGTTTTTTCACACTCCACTCTGCGCCAATCCTCTCCCCAAATAAAACATTCCCATCACCCTAGGTTCACAGGGGACCTTCAGGGGCTCCCAACGGCTCCTGTAAGCATCTTCAGCTTTGTCCCAGACAGAGCGCAGTGCAACTGCCTCTGCCTGAGGCTGAATCGCTCAGCACCGCTCAGCACCTAAACAGCATCTCGCCTCCCTCCCCAAATAGTTCCACAAATCCCAAGAGACAGACTCCCTCCCGCAGAACAGAGCCCCCGTGGCCCCCAGGGTGGCACCTACCTTGGGACAGGGTCCCGGTGACAAACTGGTAGAAGAAGCGGATCACCCGGCCCAGCTGCCTCTTGCAGCGCTGCTGGCAGTGGCTCATGGCTCCAGCTCACCGCGCTGGGCAGGGACCCAGCCTCACGCCCTCCCGGCCGGTGAACAGCCCCCCGGCTCCTCCGAGCAGCAGGCAGCGCCCGGCGGAGGACGGAGCCTTCCTTGCTCGGGGCGAGCCTGCGGGCATCGGCGGCGGGTCCAGCCCGGCGGAGCGGGCAGCGGCAGCGCGGCAGCCGCCAGGCCCCGCTCGCAGGCGGCCGGCAGCCCGCCGGGAAGTTTATCTGTGTTGGGATGCTGCCGCGAGGGCTGGCTGCGGTGCGGAGGGGCAGGGGGGCGATGCCCCTCCCAGGGCTTGGGCTCACAGAAGCTGACCGCAGGCTCGGAGAGGGAGCGGGGTGCCCGGGAGAGCCCCCCCGCCCTGAGCCGTGCAAGCCCTCTCCGTACTGCAAAGTTGTGGGGAGTAGCGGCAGGGGGGTGCTCGGGGCCGGGGGAGCACAGCGGTGCCAGGCAGCTCTCCCGAAGAGGCGGATGGACGCCTCCCTGGCTGGCAGAGCCTCGGGTTGCCCCTGGCTTCTGATCCGCCCCCTTGCCACCAGCTCGACCCGGCCCTTCACGCCCCGGCTGGCCGGGAACCAGAGGCAGGTTGGTATGGCAACCAGCAGACTCCACACGTCCCACTGACCAATGAGGCACTGCTGCATCCCAGGGCCGCCTCTCTCCAAGAGCAGGGAAAGATGCTCCTTCCGGAGGGGAGCCGGCACCAAGAGCGTCCTGCATCCTTGGGCATCAATTATCTGCTCCAGCCAGCCGGTGCTGCAAGTGTTCTGCATCCTCAGACACCAATCATCCAATGCTGCAAGTTTCCTGCATCCCCAGACATCAACCATCCAGTGTTTGCAAGTGTCCTGCATCCCCGTGGCAGCAGTGCTTCAACGCTGTGAGCATCCCTGAGCTCCAACTGGCTCCACACAGAGGAAGAGACAAGGGTGGGAAGAAGAGGAGTCAGACTCCCAGACCACCCAGGCTGAGAGCTGCTCATCCCAAAGCTCAGCATGGCAGTGAGTTGCTAACTTGCGCACTATGTCAGAGCCAGAAGGCAGTCTGGTGTGTAATGGCAATGGGATTTCCCTGCTCCCAGAGCCAGCCTGAGATGCTCTGTGTAGGTTCAAGACGACATCCCTTCCCCAAGTCCCATTTTCCCAGCTTACAGTTCCTTCTGCACATCACATCCACACCAGCAGAATCTCTCAGTTCCGCATCCATCCAACTCTATTATCTCATAAGCTTCATTTCTTATTAATGGGTGAGGAAGTGAACAAAAAGGGACTTGATGGAAATTATAGCTTCTGGTCCCTTGGGGATGGGAAAGGGGCTGCAGGTATGATACATACAGGAACAGCAAGACTGCCCAGTCCCTTTCAATGCCTTAACAAGGAGCCACAAGAGAAGGGGCAGGAGCACTCCCAGGGACTGGTATGGGGTAACCTCACCCCCTGCTCCTGAAAGAAGCGCATCCCCTCCAAACTAATTCCTGCCTGTCTGTTATGCTGGCTATGCCCATGCAAAGGAGGGCACACCCCGGAGAGCCCACACACCACAGTGGGGGAAAGGCACCAGTCTCTGCAAAGCTGAGCAAGCTCTGGGGGGACCCTGCAGCAAGGCACAACATGCAGGCAGCAGGGGCTTGCAACCCTACAGT
Source organism: Agapornis roseicollis (assembly GCA_002631895.1). NCBI lineage: Eukaryota > Metazoa > Chordata > Aves > Psittaciformes > Psittacidae > Agapornis > Agapornis roseicollis. The sequence continues at coordinate 53,496 of NDXB01011749.1, forward strand.
AATACACCCATAAAGGCCCCATCTAGGAAAGGGCTGCAGGGGACATTGACCCCACAGGGGAAAGTGACACAGAGGCACAGATGTAGGGAGTCTGTAAATACAACACCCTGACCGAGCCCAGCTCCTTGGACCACCTGCCTCAGCCAACAGCTCAGAAATATGGGCTGGCAGCAGTGCCCAGTCCCCCCCTGTCACCTTCCAAGGACAGGTTAAGGGTTTAGGACCTTCGTCCTTATCTACAGTAACCAGGAGACCTGCTTTTGGCTCAAACCCACAACGCAAACACACTGGGATCGTTTCTTGCAAAGATCACATCCCGTGAGTTACGTGATGCAAAGCCAAATCCTGTAAATGCAAAGCTCCCGTCGTGCTGGGTGTTAGGAACAGCTCCACAGCATCACCGCCGGGACCAGCCAGCACAACCGAGCCTAAGGCGGCTGCAGCATCCCCAAAACCCGTAGGATACAGGAGAGGTGGCAGAACAGCCACAGGAGGGTGCCAGAGCCCACAGGACGTGAGAGCAAACAAAGTTTGTAGATCCATCCCAAACACAATATGCGGCTCTTTGAGAGGCAGATCCCCCCTGGCCGGGAAAGTTCCACCCCAGCATGCTCTGGGCGAGTAGGAGGTTCAAGAGCCATTCGGTGCACCCTGCTTGTGGTGGCCATGCGGGACAAGGGAGCTCCTGTCCCACCCCCATCAACATGTGTGAACCACCTCATGCCAGCCTGCAGGGAGGCAGTGGGTGAGAAGAGCCCAGCACCCGTATCACCCACCCCACCTCCAGGCTTGACTGCTCACCAAGCACGCCCAGGTACTGGTGAATGATTTTCAAGGGAGCATCACCTCTTTGGGCAGGCCCTTCCTGGGCTGTCCTTGTGCACTGCCACCAGGAACAGTTATGACAAGAAGACAGAAGCTCATGGGAATCACATGGGCTGAGCCAGGGGCTGTCCTCTCTCCCTGCACCTAGCAACCTGCAACAGGTATTTTGCAAGGACAGTGCATTGCAAAGAGACATGAGCCACCTTTCACCCCTCCCAGGGCTCCCTCCGAGCACACATGCCCCAGGCTGGCACCAGGGACCATGCACCTTGCAGAAGGGCAGCAGAGCCACTCAGTCACTGACCCACCTCCTCCCTTGCAGACGAGCAGGACTCCAGCAGATATCAAGAGCAAGCTACAAAGCAGGGCTCTTGAGCCCCCCTGTACACAACTTCCCACCCTGCCACCCTGCCTGTGGTTCTCCCAGAACTGCTGCCCTGACGAGGAGGCCAGTGGTCCCACAGCCCCAGGGCAACTCCAGCCCCACACAGACTGGGAGCCAGCCCAGCTTCCCGTTGCAGGGCAAACTCAGGGAGACAGGAGAGCAGCACTGTCCCCTGCCTTCCTGCCCCCGCTCCCTGCTGCCTGCCTGCGGGCTGTGCCGGGACAACCCATCTTGGATGCTCAGGAGTCCGGGATGGCCAGTACAGCCCATGTGGCTTATCGGCGGTGTCACGGCCCGTGTGGTGCCGCGGGACCCTCATGCCTCGGTGCCGTTGCTGCTGTCCGACGCTAAGAGGAGCCACAGCACCGCACCGCGCAGCAGGAGCAGCGGCCGGGCCACCGCGAGGTGAACCGGGGACACGGCTCATGCCGGCGGCTGCAGCGGCTGGTGGCACACGGGGGACAAGAGGGGACACGTGCAGTTGTGTGGGGGCAAGCGTGGCCATGCACACATGGGCAAGGATGCACGGGAACTGTGAAGGCCACCCGTGCATGGACATGCCGTCAGCACGGCCTGCGGGCAGTCTCTTGCAGGTTGGAGGGGCAATGACGACACTGCCTGCACCAGAGCCACTGCTTCCTTCCCTGCCCAGATCCTCTCTTCCTGAGATGGTTTCTTGGCAAACACATCCTTCTTAAGCCACCGACATCTGGGCTGGTACCTGCTGCGGGGGGCAGGGAGCAGCCGGGGAACTCACGCTAGTTCCTGGCCATGAAATATTCATTAGCACCGCCGCGAAAAGAAGGGGGAAAATAAAGGATAAACAGAAGGGGAGGAGGCAGGCACAGTGCTTGCAGGCAGCTCAGCGTGGCACAGACAACCCCATAGGGCGGCTGGATTAAGGTTTTCAGGGCCAGCATTTGTATGTAGGTCCCCTGGTGCCTGTGCAAAGCCCATCCCAGTGACACGGGTGTCGTGGGCGTGTGGACACCCCTGGAAAATACACCCAGGAGACAGCTGTCCATGCAGGCAGCCACACACTTGCGTGCATGCCCAGCATGGGCAGGGACAGCCTGAGACACAGACATCCCAAGGGGCACCATACCGGGTTGGTGCTCGGGGTCTGTTCCTATCTGTGCCAGCCACACACCCCAGGGACAGGAGCAGAGCAGGGCTCCAGCCCCCAACCAGGGCATCTGGGGGGCGAGGAGGGGGTGATGTTGGCTCAGGAGTCATCCTGTGGCTGGCAGACTGCTCTGACAGCATCTGCCAGCATCTCCCTCAAGGATGCAGGGCAGTAGGGATGGGAAGGAGGCAAATTTCCGTTAACAAGGAAGGGCAATGAGGGTTGGAAGGATGCAGGGCACCCTTCAGCTCCGTGCCAAGCCTCAAGCACCACTCAGCTTCACAGGAACTGGGCAGATGCACTGTTCTTTCTGTACTTAAATCAAGCAGTCACCTTTTTGTAGGGATGGAGGGCACACACAACCCAGACCTATGGCTGTTTGGAGGGCATAAGGCAGCTCCTGGCTGGAGGGAGGGCTCAGCAAGACTCACCCAGAGCCAGGGCACAGATTGGGATGAGGAGGGGGACATCCCGGCAGCAGGGATCCCAGACATAGCATGTGCCTTTGTGGGAGCCAGGCACCGCTGCCATCCCTTCCAAACTAATCCCCTCCTGTCTGTTATGCTGGCTATGCCCATGCAAAGGAGGGCGAACAGAGAGCCATAAGCAGAGCTCAACCCAGCCATCCCTGCGTGCGGTCCTGCTGCTGCTCCTGCCTCCTCCCAGCCCTGGGGACACGCAGCCTGCGGGACTCGGGAAAGTGCTGAAAAAGTGCTGCTAGTGAAATTAAATAAGGCAGCTAATGAGGCAATTTGCATAGCTATTAGCAGGCAGGATTTGCAGCGGTTCTGACATGGAATGTGTTGCCACGGTGAAGCACAGCCGGAGGGCTCTGCTAGTGCTTGCAGAGGGAAACACACAGTACAAACGTGTTGCATGGGCCCACCATAGGTGCCCGGCATTTCACCCGGCCGGGAGGCGAAGGAAACAGAAGCAAGGAGGTGGGAGAAAGGCTCAGAGTGGGGCAGACAGCCTGGAAGAAGCAGTATGCTCTAACCATGAGCCCACACTGCCTTCAGCCGTGCACTCCGGTGGCTTAGTCTGTGATGTAGAGAGCATGGGGCAGCGCATGGCTCCTGCCTCACCAAGGTGCAGAGCATCTATGAAAGAGCAAGCTTGCAAAGGCCAAGGGACAGCTGCCAGCAGCCCAGGCTGGCTTGGGGGGCAGCCCCACCATGGCACAGCCAGCTGGATCCATGATCCACCCCATCCAGAGGCAGCTACAGCTCTCTGCATCCCTCTTAATCCCTTGTGAACCTGGCCCAAAACACATCCCAGGACAAGCACAAACCCTTTCCTCCCTCACCTTGGCTGCCAGTGAGGCAGCTGGCTCTCACTCCTAGCAGAAGATGCAGTTTTGGGGTGTAGCTCTGTGCACAAAGCCCAATGGCAGCACCAGCTCTGCATTGCGGCTGCCCCATCTTCAAGTGCTTGGGTCAGGAATTCCCACACCATGCCCGGCAGGAGGGCACTGGCCATCCTGGTACCTCCAGGGATGCAGGGGGAACACACCCGCAACCTGTGACACTGCTGGATCCCCAGCCTGCTCACCCCCGTGACCCAGTGATGATGGAGAGGGGTTGTGAGCAGGGCCACCCTCCCCCGGGCTGCCAGGGCACGTCTGGCTTTGATCACGGCCCTGCGACAACAGCTCGGCTCGTTCTGAGCCGATGGATCCTGTTAAAAGATGCATGTGACGTGATCTGTCTGCTCAGGAAGGCTCTGCCAGGGAAGGAGCTCAGCCCCGTGCTGTGCACCGGTCCCGCAGCGCCAACCTGCCAGCAGCCAGCACGCTGCAGGTGATGGGGCGGCAGCCTGGCTCCAGTGTCCCTGGGATGGGGACTGGGACATGCCGCAGCCAGCGGGGCCGAGCCCAGCACTGGACTCCAAAGCACCTTACAGTGCAGGGAAAGGATGGGGGGCACCCCCACCGCCTGACAGCAGAGACAAGCAAGAAGACCCAAAGGGTGGGTAGTTGGATGGACAGACAAGAGCTCCACCAGCAACTTGGGGGGTGGTTGGTGGGCAAAGACCAGGGCCAGAGCCCTCCAGGGACTACCACAGTGCATCCATTACCCCCATCATCCCCTCCCTGGCCTTCCAGCTTACGCTGAGGCACGAACTCCTCCTGAGCTGTGTTTTTTAAGTCAGTTCTGCTAAATATTTCAGGGATTTACACAGAAAAGCTCTCTGTGCTCGGCAGCACGTCAGCCCCACTGGCATCACACACCCCCGCCTGCCAGGGCATGAATAATTCATTGCCCCCACTAACAGGGTAGCAGCGGAGGGGAAGAGGGGACAAGATGGGGAGATGTGCTCCATCGCGCCCTGTCCAAGCTTCTTGGGTGTACCTGAAGACTCTCCATGCCCTGCAAAGGGAAGGCAAAGACCAGCACCAGTATCTGCAGGGAAACTGAGGCACATGGAAGGGAGAAGGGCCAGGAGCCGAGCGCAGCTGTGTCAGATTGACACACTGAGACCACAGAAGTACACAAGGACACCACAGCCTGCCTGGAGCTTCTGCTTAGGGCCATTTCTGAGCTTACCAGGTCTGCAAAGCCCAGCAGTGCTGGGGGCACCCAGGTAGTGTCAGGCAGTGGGGCAGCATGGTCCCCAGCACCTCCAAAGAGCACAGCCTTCAGAGCTGGTCTCATTGCTCTCTGGGGGTGTATGGCTCACGCTGGAGAATTACACAGCCACAGCACATCCTTATAATGAACCAGTGTCTTTGTGCCCCTCAGATGTCCACCATGCCCCATGCATCTCACGGGGATCAGCAGGGGTTTCCATCCCCAATACAGCACCGTGGATCTCCAGCCTGTCGCATCTCCCACTCCAAGCCTCACCGGGTTCTCCTGAATTGCAAGGCTGGGAAAAAATCTCAGCCTGGCCACAAGTGATGCGGCCCTGCTGCCAGTTCTGGAGAGGGCAGAGGTATCCCACCAGCCTCTCCATGCTCCCCACCCCGCGCCAAGCCACAGTGACAGTGACAAATTAACAAGCCCCATGCAATCATAGGTTGGGCTCCCAGAAATGGGACAAGGCACAAGGCTAATTTCCTTGCAATCAGTACTTGCTTGGCCACCGACAGTGCTGGCTCGGCACGGTGACAGGAGGGAAGCACAGTGGGAATGGGCTGGGATTCAGCCTCAGCTTCCACGTGTGCAGGCAGCATGGGGCCAGGCAGTGGGACTCCCTCCATCACCCAGGCAGACCCTGCTGGGCTGAGCAGCACGGGCTATTAGCACCACAGCTTATCCGGAGGCTTCGGCACATGCTGGGTGCACAACTGGAAGAGAGAGATAAGGCACCCGAGTGATCCCGGGGAGGGAAAACATACTGCAAGTGGCAGGAATCTCCCCCTAAACGGACTTGCCTTGAAGACACTGAGTGTTTGCTGCTATTAATAACTTCAGTGCTGTAATAAGGTGCATGCCCCTCTCTCCCAGCTCAGACCCTCACTGCATGGGGATGCACAGCAACACATCAGGGAGAGCGAAGCGGTGCTGGAGATGGGGCTGAGATGCTGACCCACAGCTCCTCACCTGCCCCCACACCAACTGACTCCAGCACTGCCCTGAAACCCTTGGATGGGTGATAACATGGCTGGCAGGACCTGGGGCTTAGGGCAGAAGAGACACACAGGGGCAGTGCTGCCTCTCTGACAGCACATATCCCACCTGCACCTTTCTCCAGCCTCAACCCAAGATGCTGCACAGCCCCACAGTCAGGCTGATGGGCAGCACTGACCCTCTCCCCACCTCTACCCCAAGCAATGTCTCAGCCCTCCAGCCCCCTACCCTGTGCTCCCTGCCCTATGGGCAACAGGGCCACCCACCCAGCAACTCCAGGGCACCCTCTCAGCCCACTGCCAGCCCGGCAGGGCCCCCTGAGACTGCCTTTTGCAACTGACATTTTGGGGACAGGAAAGCTATTTTTGGTTGTTTGAGAGGCAATGTTTCCATTACAGTCTGTCTGCCTCCACCGGAGGGAGGGATGCTCTCTCTGGGGGTGCTGTGGCACGCAGCTTTGTGTTGTTGGGCTGCAGTGCTCAGCACAGCTCTGCACTGCTGGGTCATTCTTGATAGGATGGGAAAAATCTCAGCCGGGCCACAAGTGATGCCAGCCCTGCTCCCAGACTGGGGAGGGCATGGCCCTCAGCATTCCTCCAGCCTCTTCAGGTATCCCCACTGCCTGCCCAGTGCCTGGAGCAGGTGGGAAAAAACATCTCTGGATCCCCACCTGGGCACAAAGGTCAGGAGCATCCCACCTGACAGAGGGGCCCTGGGGGCCATGCTCCCACCCAGGACCAGCATCAGCAATGTGTCTTTTCCACACATCTTGATGAGACACCCCCAAACCCGAGCACACCCATTGCTGAACAGCCTCCCTCCCCTTGAGCCCCCTAACATACTTGGTAGGAGTAAACGTGCTCGGCAGTTTCTCAGGGGGAGAGCGCAGCCTCCTGGTGCAAGACCTGCTGAGAGGCTCAGCAATAAATATGTTAATAATCAAATATCCATCCTGCCTGAGCTCACGGGAGGACTTTCAAGTCTAATTAGCAGCAGATTTGTACCATCACCGCCTGGGCTCCAGGGACCATTCGCCGTGGTTCCCACAAAGCGAGAGGCTCCTCTATAATTAGCCAGCAGCATCCCATCTGCACGGATTACCTCCAGATCCCCGCTGCGCTCTGGGCTGAGGGGCAGGCAGGGCCCAGGTAAGCCAAGATGAGAGATGCCCCCAGGCTTTGATCTGTGCAAAGCAACTCCAGCTGCAAACCCAGGACAGGCAGGGGCACGGGCAGCACGCTGGGAGGAGACGAACCCTGAGCCTGCAAGGTCACCCCCGCTATCCTTCCTGCACACAACTCTACACGTGCAGGCAGCTCCTCTCCCCACAGCATCCTGCCATGAAGCACCAGAGTGCCCAAAAACTTTCTCCATCTCCATACCCAGAGGGATCATTCCCAAGCCAGGCCTCTGGCACTCAAGGCTGCCCACATCCTGTGAAGCCAGTACCCAAATGGGGGACATTTTCCATTCCACCCCAGCCACACGTGTTGTGCATCTCATCACCAATGCAAAGAGCTGCACCCACCCTCCACGAGACCAGCACAAAGCATAGCAATGGGTGCTTGGGGCACAGGGACTTGGCATTGCAGGGGAGAGGATGGTGTCCACAAAGAGCCCCATTCCTTGCTGCAGGCAAACAGCAATCTCAGTGCTTGGCAGCAGTTCATCAATCCCCACCCCAGCTGGGCCACCCTGCTGCCGCTTGGTGCAGTGCTTCTTTGTCTCAGGTAGATGGAAATCCCATCTGATCAGACCTTTCCGCAGGCCACCAGTTCCTGGGGGAGTGCTCCCACCGTCCCTTCCCACATGTTTTTAAACAGGGCCACATTTTGTTCCTGAGGATGCTATAACAGACAGCATTCCCAGTGCTACAGCACCTTGCAGCATGGCTGGGATGGGAGAAATGGCACCTATGGGAGCAAGACAGGGCAGAACCTGGAGGTGCATCACTGCTGGTGCCCAAACTGGGGCCAGCCTCCTGGGGAAGGTGCAAAGGCAGAGAGATGGTGAAGGGACAAGGGAAGGGAGAAAGAGCAGAGGGAGCCGTGTCCATGCTGAGGATTGACAGCACGACCAAGGATGCTCTGCTGAGCAGGAAGGGGGACCCATGTGTCTGGCCCCACAGGAGGAGATACTCAGTGGAGCTCAATGACCCAGCAGCAGCTGCCAGAGACACTCATTAGCACCAACCAATTGTGGGCAGAGGTGGCTGCCCTGGCAGCAGGCACCCTGCCATGTGCTCCTCCAGCCTGGCCCCGGGCACAGCTCCAAGCAGAGGGGACAATTACAGCTGGGGTGACAGCACTGGTGTCCAGGGCATCTCCTCAGGGATTGCCTGGAAACGTCAGTGCCAGTGCCCATGAACAACAAAATCAGCACTTCATCCCTCCCAGGGGCATGGAAGTGCTCCAGGGCACAGCCATCCCCATCCAGAATCTCTGCCAACCCCTAAAGGCCTCCCCAGCAGCACCAAGCAGTTCATGCCGGCAAACAAGGGGTTACCAGCCCCTCACTTCCCCACAGTTATTTAATTAAGCAGTGATCAAAGGAAAGACATATTACCGGAGAGTGACAGCGGGTTGTAATTACAGCAGGGCAGGCTGAGAAAACAAACAGCGCCGCGGGAGGCGCAGGATGGTGTGCGGCTGGGGAGTCACCGCGGCCCCTTGGGACCCATGTCCCTGCCCCAGAGCTGGGCTCCGGGCAGAGGTGAGACCCTCGGGTCTGTGGGTGATGAAGGCAGGGATAAGGCTCCTTTGTCCCGATGGATGTGGTTCCAAAAGCCCTTTATGCCAGCCTCTCCCCAGGGGATGCTGCGTCTGGACCAGTCCCAGAGAGCAGCAGGTTTTCAGTGAGCCACTTTGAAATGTTAAATACCATCTCTTTCCTCCCTGTGTTTTTCAGGGTAGCCCTTTGGCTGAGGGGACAAAGTCCCTGATGGGATGTGTTACCCCAGAGGGGCTCTGCCCCCCACAGACCCAGGCACAATGCCCATCTGGGTTTCTCCAGACTGGGGTTTGGAACTCCTGTCCCATTTCCCATGGTTTGCTCCCTGCCCAGGCAACCAGCAGCAGTGCTCTCCCTGGGGACACAGAAGCTTTACTCCTGTGTCCCCTTCCAGTGGTCAGTGGGAGCCACCGGGTACCACCACAGTTGCTTCTGGTGTGGCTCAGTCCCGAGGTGTGCAGGGCCACCTCCTCCCTCCCGCACATCCCATGCCATCACATACCACTGCCCCCTGCACAGCCCCCAGCCCCAGCCATGTCTCTGCCCTTTACTAAATCCTCCTGCTCTCAGCTCAATGCTCTTAGCCTCCTCCATTGCAGCATCTTTAAGGTAATGCCTGGCCAAGCACAGGATAGAAGGAAATTAACCCTGGGCAGGGATACAGCAGCCACAATGCCTCTTAACTTCAAAAGCACTCTTCCCTGCCCTTCTTCCTCCTTGCCATGCAGGGGAGAGACCAGATCTGCCACAGTCACAGCAAGCATGGCTTAGGGGCTGCAGGGCTCTGAGCCATGCAGGGTCCCACACTGCCTGCACTTTTGCCAGGGCACCTTGGGGTCCCCAGCTCTGAAGCAAGGAGCTGGGAGGGATTTGACTGCTGGTGGGAAGCTCTTGTGACCCCACAGCCTGGGAAGCTCAGAGCAGCAGCATGTGGCAGGTATGGAGCAGGGAGGTGGCGGTGTCACAAAGTGCACCCTTGGTCAATGCAGGGACACCTCTTGCCCGTGTCAGCGTGGAGCAGTTGGGATGAGACCCTCTCAGAGGAGCTGTGTGAGGGCAAGCAGACACCAACACCATGACAAACAGATCCATCCCACCTAGCCGGGTCGAGGCAGGACTTGATGGTTTATGGGATAACACCCCAAGGAGAAGAAACCATCGCTGCCTGCACAGTGCAGCCATGGGATCACAACCCCAACAAGACCTTGGATGCTTCCAGCTGTCAATCCCACCACATTGTACTGTCCTGGGGCAGGGGTGGCCAAGGCAGCAGGGAGCCAGGGCCGGGCATCACCTGCCAGAGCAGCGCTCCTGCTGATGCTCTTCGTTACACAACAGATTATTCCACGCACATTAATGACTTTGCGGCAAAGGGGGAAATGACATGAATGATTCCCGGTGACTGGAGTGACTCACTTTGCACAGCGGAGGGGAGGGTGGGCGCCAGGGGAAATCTGTTCGGGCCAGCACGAGCAGCGCAGGGCAGGGGCTGGGCTTGGAAGAGGTGCTTAAGGACAGAGCCCACCACGCAGGAGAGGGCTGAGATGTCCCCAGGGGATGCCAGCACCAGTCGCAACCATAGCGTTATTACAGCACCCTCGGACGCACTGCCCAAGCCCTGCATCTGCCGGATGTTGGGGTTGCAGCATTCGCCTGTGCTGCATCAGTGCTGGCTCTCCCTGCTCTGGGGTCAGGTGTGTAGCCAAGACCCTGTGCAGGTGCAACCAGAGCTGGGCGTGCTGTGCCCTGCCAGCACAGCAGGATGGGCAGGGGGGACAGCTGCCTGTCATGGTCCTTGAGCAGCAGTGGGGGCAAAGGGGACCATTGCATGGGCTGCAGCCCAGAGCCTGGTGTCTGACCATCCTCCCCCTCCTCCTCACACCATTAAGAATTAATCCGTGTTTCTTCACGGAGTAAATTAAGAGCTGTCACCAGCCCAGCCACCTCCTGGGGACACCAGAGACACGCAGAGACACACTGGGGATTCCAACAACCCACTGCCAAGTAGTCCCAGGGGGATCCCTGGGCCGGGTGATGAAGGGCTGGAGGATTATTGCCTGGAAACCTATCCAGGAGCTTTCTGTGAGCAAAGCAAGGTTTAGCAATCCAGCCTGGGAGGGCACACTGAACCGAGTGGCTCACCTGTCAAATCCCATTAGCGAGCAGCCCAGCTCCAGCAGCATCCTGCTATGGCTGGATGGGCTGCAGTAACCAGGTAAGAACAGCCAGACAGCTCTTCCCCAGCTCCTGCTGGATCTGAGGGTGACTGATGGATGTGGGATCTTGCTGATGCCTCCCTGCATCCCACAGGGCTGCACCTTTTCCAGCCAGACCAAGGGAAAAGCTCTGTAAACCCTTTTCCCTGTGACTCAGATCCTGGTCATACCATCACCAATGCTGCATCCCTAAAAAGCACTTCTTTAGTGTTCAAATGTGTGGGGTTTATGACGGGAAAAGGACAGGTAAGGAGCCAATCCATCCCAGCTCTGCTACTGGGGTCAGTGCCCACCTTCTGCCCCACGGGGTCCATTAGTCTCCCATAGCAGCATCTTGCCAAGAAAGCTCCCTCTGCTTCAGGCTGTCGATTTTCTTCCTGGCAGGAATGCGACTGCCATAGCAGGTGGCTCATGGGGAGAGCAGGACAGTGCAGGGGGTCCTATCCTGGCCAATCAGTGCCTCCATCTCTGCACAGCAGAGCTGGGGCAGCAGATTCATGTCACAAGCCCACTTCCAGGGCCAGTCACTCCATCACTTCCTCTGACCTGCTGCAGGTGAAGCCATCCATCTCCACTGCTAACCTGGAGCCAGTCCTTGGAGCTCTGAGCACCCTGCCTGGCCATGGGCAGCACTGATGCAGCACGGTTCTCATAATAGCTCTCCATGGGTCAGCCAGACCCCACACCACCCCTGCTGCCCAGGACAAAGCCTTCAGCTCATCTCAGGTGCAGCCCAGGGCTCTCTAAGTGGAGCATGGATCAGTCCTGTCTGCACATAGGGGCATGCTTTGCTCTGCCCTGCACAGGGCACAGCCCCCAGCATGTTCACTGCAAATGGAGCTGGTGCAGGAAGTGGATGGGCACTGCGGCAGTGCTCAGAGCTGCAGCACCTGCTTGCATGCACCATGACCTCAACATCCCCAGATGCCCTGTGTCCCCAGATGGGGCAAGCAGGAGCAGCATGGATGGGACACCAACCCTCCTGCCGCACCACAGAGCCCCAGCAGTGATGCTAACCCCATACTGGGGTTGGGAGAGGTACCAGCTGCCTGAACAGGAGGGATCTCTGGCCCAATGGCTTCAAAAGCAGGGTGGTTCCTGCCAAGACAGTGCTGGAGTCACCTAGAGCTTGCCAGACTTGAGCACTGGACAGCAGGCACAGGCAGGAGAGGCCTGATGCTGCGAGAGATTGGGCATGCACATGCATCCCTGCCCAACACATGTCCACAGGTGACACCTTGTCTGGACCAGAAAGGAAATGTTCAAGGAGACCCCAGTTCAGAGGCAGTGAAGTGACAGGCCCCTGCCTCTCCCATCCCCATCAGCCCCTGTTGAACACCGCAGCCATCCTGCCCCAGCTGCCCTGCTGCAGGGCTGTTTCCAAACAAGCTAATCAATGCTCCCCAGGGGCTGCACCACCCATTCTCTTGTGAAGCAGAAGACAACTTAAATGCCAGAAGCAGCTACAGCCAGAGCAGTTCGGGGACCAGGGGACCCCGATAAAAATCACCCATCTAGCATAGCCCTGCTGCCATGTGCCCTTTGCAAGGCTGCTCAGTAAGGCCCTGCTGCACCCCAGTCCCAGCCCAGCCCCAGCCCTGTCCCATGGGGCTGCTCTGCTCTGTCCTGCTGTTCACCCCCATGGCATGGCACTCACCCAGCCCCAACTGCTGGCAGAGCACCCTGGCATGGGTGGTGGGTTGAACAGGACCCCTGCATCCACCCACAGCCCCATGGAAAGGAGGTCCTCTCCCCCTTTGCTCCCAGGAAAGCCACTTGCAACCAGCCCCATCAGTTCACTTGCTCAGCAATATCCACCCCCAAAGCTCCACAACCCCTTAGCAGAGGATTTCGATCTGCTACTTCAAGCCAGAGCCCCTCATCATGGCACTGGGGAGGCAGCCTGCCCAGCTCAGCCTTCCTCCGCCTGGTGAGGCACGGCAAGGAGATTCATTTCACTACAGGCTCATTCATCTGCAGCACGATTAAAGCCCAGGGCTTGGATCCATCCCGGTGGCAGGAGAGTGATTTGCCAGCAGATGGATTTATCATCTCCCAAGCACAGCAATTTGGCTTAAACAAAACCAAACCACTTCTCCTAATGAAAACACCGCTAACGAGCAGGGTCAGCGAGGGAGGGGCAGAGCAGCTCCGCTAATGGGGTCTCTCCTGTCCTTCGGGCTGAGGTGACCCCCTCATGTCCCAGCTGCAAGGCAACGGCATGAGGCTCAGCTCCAGACAGGAGGCATTGACCCGCTATGGCTCAAGGGGAACCAGAGCTTGCTCCAGGGACCAGCTCTGCTCACTCTCACAGACCTTTTCCTGTCCTAGCTCTTGCTCGGGGCTACCTGGTCCCAGCACAGCACACAGCACCACCAAGCCCACGCACCTTCTCTAGCTGCAGCACAGCCATGGGGCAGAACCTCTCCCTGCCCATGCATCACCAGCCCTGTGCAGCAGGAGCTGTGCACCTTGGCCCAAGTTGCGACAGCCCATGAATTATGCATCAGCATCTGCAGAAATCAGCCATTTAACGGCGGACCAAACCTTACGAACTTCCTGTCAATTAATCCTGTGCCACCATCCCTGCGGGCTCTGACCTGTCTCTGCCTGCGGGATGCAGCAGCGGCTGCCAAAAGCTCGGCTCCAGCCTCTCCACCTGCAAACCCCAGCCTGTCTGTGGGCAGTGGTACCCAGCAGCATCACCTGCATGCCCTTCGCCCCGCGCGCAGCTCTGCCCTGGCATACGCTTGGAGCAGCATCCCCTCTGTCAGGGACCCCTAGATCACAGCCTCTGGTCGGGAGAGGCCACAACACCCCATGAGAAGGCATTCATTGGCATCAAAGGGCTGCAGACAAGCCAGGACAGCAAAGAGAGAAGAGGGAGAGGGGTAAACGTGCCAGGAGGAGGGAGGCAGCAGACAGAAATGGGGCAGAGTCAGGCAATGCTCCCACCACCCCGGGAAGGTGCAGCATCCACCGAGGGCAGGCGCTTTGGCACGGAGGGGACCCCACGGGAGCCCCTTCACCAGCACACGAGTGGGAGCTCTTTCCCCACTGTGACTGGGGGCTTCCTGGGGAGCTGGGGCCTGGCTCGAGGATCAGCCCCGCTTCCAGCCCGGCCCCACTGTAGGCAGCAGGAGCAGAAGCAGCAAGCAGAGGGGGGTCCTGTGGGGCAGCAGCAGCCGTGCAGAGGAGGAAGATCAGTGGGGGAGCAGGGGGACGGGCAGCACGCTCGGTTCCCATGGACCAGGCATTGGAATGTGTCACCCCTCCTGGGGGCTGCTTCTAGGAGGAGGGAACAACCCACACGTGGCCACAGGGATGCAGGCAGCTGGCTCTTGGCAGGGATGCGCACCCAGGGGTTTTCCTGTGCTGCTCAAGGAAGCAACTGGCCAAGGGAAAGAGGTTTTTCTGGGCATGAATGAGGTGCTGCATCGGTCTTGGGTGCAGTCCCCATCCCAGTCTCCCTCCTTGGGATCCATAAGCCACAGGCACAGAACACAACCTGCCACACACACTTCCAGCCTGCCTGCCTCCCACCCCATCAGCCACATCACTCCATCCTGCAGCTGCAGATCCCAGCACTTCCCCCTGCACACACTATTCTCTGGGACAGGCTAGCGCTGACACCCCATCCACTCCCTGGGAATTAGATGACCCCCCTTGCAGGTGGAAGTCCTGCTGCACAGCGAGCTGTGGAGTTTTCCTCCCACCCAGGCCATCACAGCTGTGAGCAGGAACGACAGAGCTGTGGGGTTTGCTGGAGCAGAACCCGCCCCTGGTGCAGCCCTAGGTCTGCCCATCACCTGGGACCCACCTGCAGCAGCCACACCACCAGAGCACGGCTCTTCACCTTCACCCCACGGCAGGGACCAGAGTCCCAGCTCCCACTGTCCTCCTGCCAACCCCACTGACCCATCCACGCTTCGGTGTGGGGGACAGCTCAGCCCCATCTCTTGTTGATCCACCGGGAGAGATGCCTCTGAAACATCCTCAGTGTCAGCCCAGTCAGATGCTGCGCTGCCACTGTGCTGGTACCTACAGTTTTCATCTCACTGGGTGGGCTGCTAACTAAGAGCTAGGGAGTCCCCATTCACCAGCCATGCCTCGGGCGGCAGGAGGATCCCAAAGCTCTGCAGATGGTGTCTATAGCAATTGCTCACCCCTGCAAATGCTGCGGCTGCCTTTTGAGTGGAGCCAAGTGGTTGCTCAAGACCCCACAACATAACAATGGGAGGGAGAAGGTAGGGGTGAAGAACTGGGGGTTAAAAGTGAGACTCCTAATCCCTTCTGGGGAGCCAACAGCCCCAGAGGCACATCCCTTATCCTTCAAAAACACAGCCTGGGGGGTTGACCCACCCCAAACAGCCCAGGTGCGTGCTGGCACAAGCCACCCATCCCTGCTCCCCAAGTGGGGCTGGAGCAGCCCTGCTGCCCGCACACCCCTGTGGAGCAGTGGGAAGGAGGGAAAGCTGCCTCCGAGCCCCCCCTTGCCGCTCACATTGCCAGGATTCAGGGCTCGGTACCTGTGCTCCTCAGGGCGAAGCGGCACTGGGCTCCTGTTTCATCCGCGTGGAGGGCCATGAACAGAGCAGTCCCGAGACACCGGCTCTGGGCTCTGCTCACACATTAATCACTCAGGTCATTAGAGGGGCTGGAGCAATAATGTAATTTATAGATGGCTTTTATTTCTCACTGGCGTCATCCAAATACCCCACAAATGGACCCGTTTCATTTCCTAGTGCTGTAATGTAAACATTTCTCTCCTTAACACCCCAAGGGACGCCCAGCCCCAGGCTCAGCAGCCGGGCACAGACAGAGCCTGTCCTCACCCCACATCACTGCACCAGGGCCCATCCTGGGTCACCCCAGCACCTTCAGCCTGTGCTCCCAGCACACGGAGCCGGTGCTGCTCTTCCCACAGCTCACACACACACGGAGCTTTCACCCGCTCGGGTGCCGTCTCCTCTCACACACATCCATGTGCCGCTGGCCCACACAGCCCATGGGACCACTGGAGGTGCTACAGGGAGGGGGGACTGTCACTGCAACCCCGCTTTCAACAGCTCTTTACACTTAAATACCAGTGCACTGCTGGGGAAGTGCGGGGATTTCTGCCCTGCACATGGCTGGGGGTCCTGTTTCTCCTTATCCCCTCTCCTGTTGGAAGGGGGATTGCTAACCCTTCTCTGGGTATACAAAGATAGGGGCTGACGGTCCTCAGCCCTGTTTCTGGGGGGTGATGGGGAGGCAGCAGGACCAGCTGCTGTCCTCGTGTACACCAGCAATGGCTGGAGCTGCTGTGGGGCTGTCGCATCGCCTCACATCAAATCATCCCTCAGTTAAGAGCTCTTGCGTGGCAGCTGTCCCCCACACCCTGCTGGATGGGATTCCCCAGGGCTGCAGGAATACCCTGAACTGCTCATGCCTGTCCCTGGGCAGGGCTGAGCTCCCAAACGGGCAGTGCCAGCAGGGACCCTCCCAACTGCAGGGAGAGACCAAGCCTGTTCTGGCACCGTCAGCTCCACCCTGGGGCTTTGCTACAGCCTCATGGGGGTCCATGCTCCTCACCACATATTCAGGGTACCAAGAGAGCCCAGGCCAGGTTAGCAGGCAAGGGCTTAAGCTATTAAACCTTCCATAGAGCTAAGGCTGCATCCCCTCTCCTCCTGCCTGCAGCACTTCCATACTCTTTCTGGGAGAAAACCAACTTTCCCAGCACAGGGAGGGATGGATGGCTTCATTGAGTGCAGCCAACACCGGGGAAATCAGTGCCACTGGGACCAGCTCCCTCCTCCCTGGTGTCACCACTGGCTCTGCCCTGGTTGGTCACTGACCTGACAGCTATGACAAATGAGAGGCATGCCCTCCCAGTGACTCTGTTCCCCACTCTGGGAAATGGGGCAGATATACTGAGCCTTACTCCCCAGAGGTTTCCCAGCAACCCCATCCCCACGGGAAGAGGCTGGCACAGGGGCGGGATTCCCTTCTGCCCAGGATCCTGCTGCACAGCTAGCTCTCAGGTAAGCCTAGGCATAAAGGGTCTCAGCCTCAGGGAGACTGGGGTTTATTTTTAACTTCAGTTTGATTTAGATCCATATGGACACTTTAAAGTTACCGGAGAAACCAAAAGTTGTGTGTGGGTTCCAAGTTCCTACACAGCTCAAAAATATCTTCCCTACCGCACGTTTGGGCAGGCACCAAGCAGTATCTCCAGGCGTGGGGCTGCCCAGGAAAGCAGAGCAGGGTCCTGCCCTGTGCCACCGCCACCTCCTCACAGCTCCGGAGCAAAGCCTGAGATCCACTCCATGCCATGGCAGGAAAAGCATCACCGGGACTCAGGGGAGCCGCCTGTGCACACACCTCAGTGCCTGCGGCACAAGGGCACCCAAGCCCATCGGCTACGGACAGGTTCGGCTCCACTGTGGGTCCCAGGAGGCAGGTGGGAACTGCGGCCCCATTTCATAGCTGCTGCGACACGGAGGCCCTGAAAGGGGATGGGATTGGGGCTGATCCGTGGAGAGCACGTGGGAAAGGAGGGGTGTTGCCTGCTCCAGCCCAGCTGCTTCGCTATCGGACAGTGGGGGATGAGGTGTGATGGATGAACAGATATGGTGGGATGTGGGATGCCAGCTAGTTCCTTGCTGGGGCAAAGGATGGAGGGGGATGCAATTAGTGTCACAGATGGGTCACATTTGGCCTCCCTGTCCCACGGCCACCCCATCCCGGGATGAAAGCATCTCTGGAGATGCTCTAAGGGGACACTGGGTGACGGATAGAGAAGACAACAGGCGCTGTGGTGCTGCTGGGGTTTACTGATAGGGGTGAGCCTCTCTGTTCCCAGGAAACCTGCTGCCAGGGTGCTGCTGTGCCACCCAGGGTGCAGCGGGGGGTCCAAGCCATGGCAGAGAGAGCCCAGTCCCGAGGGGCTTGAGAGAAGCAGTGAGGACGGGCGAGCTTGGGGGCGGCCAAAAGCGATTCAAGCATCCCACTCCGCGGCCGGGGCCTTTTCCCGACACACCTCTGCCCGGTCGGGATCAACGTGACACCCCCCCCCCCCGGAGCATTCCTTCCCCCCGGGGCCGGACTGTTCCCCTGCCCCCGCCCCGGCCCCC
>NDXB01011749.1:71478-121707 GCA_002631895.1 Agapornis roseicollis
CGGTCGGGATCAACGTGACACCCCCCCCCCCGGAGCATTCCTTCCCCGCGGGTCCGGACTGTTCCCCTGCTCCAGCTCCGGCCCCCCCTCCTCCTCGGGCAAGGCGTGCGGCGAAGCGGGGCGGGCAGGGGGCCGGGGCTCAGCCGGGTCTGGAAGCGGGCGGGCCAGGAATACCGGGGTGCCCGGGGCCGTGCTGGGGTGCCGGAAGGGGGGGACACCCCCGCGCCGTGGTCCCGAGCGGCTGCTGCACCTTCCCCTGCGGGCGGCACTCACCCGTGAGCTGGTCGTAGGAGCCGTCCAGGTCGTGGGAGTCGGACAGGCTCTCCTTCCTGCCCTTGTTCCGCATCTTCCCGGCGGCGGGGGGAACCGCGACGGGGCGCACGGGCTCCGCCGCCGGGCAGGGGGGGCCCGCGCCCGCCGCCTCCCCCCGCCCCGCCGCCCGCAGCACTCACCGCGGCAGCAGGAAGGGGCCGGCGGTGCCGGGGGCTCGGCTCGGTACGGCTCGGTACAGCAGGCAGGAGCGCGCAGCCGCCCCGGTCCCCGCCGCCGCCGCCGCCGCCGCCGGGGCTGGGCACGGCCGCCCCCTCCCTCCCGTCCTTCCCCGCCTCCTCCCGGGAGCCGTCGGCCCGGCCCCGCCGCCCTGAGCCGCCGCGGGGAAACTGAGGCACGACCGAGGGCGGCGGGGGAGGGCTCCGGGGGAGAGGCTGCTCCGCGCCGCGCAGAGGGCTCGGGATAGCCCCATGGGGACCGCACGGGGAAGGGGCTGGAGAAGGCACAGGGCAGGAGGAGCGCGGCCCCACACACACTGCGGGGGAGCGAGGGCATCGCAAGTCCTGCGTGTCAGTGCCAACGGGACCGCAGGAGCTACAGAGGAAGGGGGACCCCAGCCCTGCCCAGTCCAGGGCGGCTGCTGGGTCTCTCCCGGATGGCAAACCGCTCAGAGGCAGAGGGGACGTGCAGCGGCCAAGGGATACAGCAGAGCTGTGCGGAGGGGTGGCTCGGTTCGCCTGCTTGCAGGCGGGCATAGAGACAGGTCCCCTTCCGCTGCTCCCCACCCCGAGCATGGGTTTCCCACGCAGGAAGCCTTCTTGGAGCCTCCAGAAGGGTCTTTACCCCATCTTCTGCAACCGCATGGAAAGGGCGAAGCAGCAGCACACACTGGGGGGACTTCCAGAGGCAAGGTGCTGCTAAAGGAGCTCACAGCCCCATCGGTACACCTGGCACTGGGAGCTGGAGGTCCCGCTGCTGCCCCCGGCTTTTGCTGCCATCTGTGCACGATGCCATCCTGGGAGATGCGGGCTGTGCTCAAGAGTTCCTACCACAGGCAAAGCCAAGGGCTTTAGGTACTATTGCGTGTTTGCACTGTGACTGCTCCTGAGCACATCTCAGGGGCTGCCCACCTCCCAGCGTTTCCCACCTCTCCTCCCTTCATCTCGTCATGCTCTGGTCTAAGTAAAGAGACAGAAGGGAGTAAGGCCAACAGAGGAGGCAAAGCGTTTCACCCTGATCCCTGTGCCCAGCCTGGCCCTCCCAGCACACAGGATCCACAGGGCAGAAAGGGAATCCAGAGCAGCGAGGAGGGAGGGCCGCGCTCACGCGGCAGCGTGTTGTCAGCGTGCTTTGGTGTCAAGCCATGAAAGAAGCCGCCTTAGCGAGGCAGCGATGCTTAGCAACTGCCTGGATCTAAAAATAAGAGCCATTTAGCGAGGAAAACGCAGTGGAGAAATGCTCGGAGAACTGAACACATTCCCCCAGCCATGCCCATGGCCCGGCCACCGCCGCAGAGCCCGTGTGCCCTGACCGGCTGGAGAGAAACTCCCGGGACAGCGCCGGAGATGCCCCCACTGCTGGGCCTGACAAGCAGGGCTGGGGCACAGGCGGCTGGGGCACAGGCAGCCCGCGCACCCCTGCGCTGCTGGGCTCGTCCATCCTGCTCCTTGCCTGCCCTATCCTCCATCCTCTCCATCACAGCCACCTCCTCTCAGCAGACCTGGGGACCAGGGAAGTAGCCTCGGTCGGCTGGGCTGTGTGAGCTGTGCCCAGGTTCACCCTCTCCATCTCCAGCATCCTGTGGGTCCATCCTGCTGTAGACGTGGGGGCCCAGCAGAGCTTCATGGGGGAAGTTTTCACCTTCTGCCACCCCTGGTCCATCGGGAGGCAAACATGGCTATTTTTATCCCAGCTAAGTGCTCCTCTTCTGCAGGCAAGCGAGAGATGCTCTGTCAGGCTAGGGAGAGGGGGAAAAGTTGGGGGGGTTGGTGGGTACCAGGGGGTAGGATAGAGCAGGTCCAGACTGACACAGCCCACCCTCCCCACAGTGTGAAAACAGGGGACACAGCTTGCTTGCTCGCTGGTCACGGCTCCTTTCCTTAGCAGACACGAGGGCTGGGCATCCTGCCAGGATTCACAGCCTTTGAGCCTTCCTCTGCTGGGGAAAAATGCAACATCGTCCCCTAAATGTTCTGGGCACTGGGAGCCAGGGGTCTGCAGGATGCTGGGGTGGGAGCAGCCCTTCCTGCTGCAGGAACGGGTCTGGTCCCTGACTGCTCACCCAGACCCAGGCAGGGACCCAGATACACCTCGATAAACGGGGCACGGGTTCTGTGGAAGCACGCAGGTCCCTGAGCTCATCTCTGGGAGAGCAGCAGAGAACCAGGGGGAAACGGGGCCATGTAAAGCTGCCTCAGGGCTTGGTAAAGCCAACACCAGAGTAGGAGAGGGACGGAGAACAAGGAGGCAGACGTGAGCTGGGGCACAAGGGGTGCTGCACCCTGTGTGTTCCTTGAAGGCTGTGTGCTTCTTGAAGGTTCCTTGAACCCTTGTGGTTCCTGGGACCACCCATCCATCCTCACCATGATGGAAATCACCCATTCACATCAGTCTAGGCGGGAGGCACGTTCCCTAAGTGGCCCATCCGTCACCCTGTCAGCGGCAACAGCAGCACTTCCGTAAAGGACATCTTCATGGAATTAATGCTGCTCCCAAGCAGCAGAACCTCAGCCAGGAATGGCTCTGAGCCAGGGTGAGAGGGGTCAGGAGATGTGTGCAGGGTCGTGCTATCCAAGGGGCTCATTTGTCCCCAGCTTAGGCCATCTCAGCCTCGTTGGGAGTAACTGGGGAAGGGGGCAAGTTTGGGATGCTCCAGTATTGCCCGGATCGCTGGATGCAGAGCCCCACTGCTGGCAGAGCTGTGCCAGGCTGCCACCAGCATTGTCCAGACCCTGGCTGGACCAAGCAGAAAACCCCAGGCTCAACACAAAACCCAAGACAATCCCAAAATGCTCCCATCACAGAAGCAAGAAGAGCCTGGAACGGAGGCAGAAGCTCTGGGGTCTGCATCCCAACAGGCTGTGGTAGAAGGATGCAGGGAACTCTCCCCACCAAAGGAGTCCTGCAAGCCCTCTGCAAACATCCTGCTGCAGCTGCTACAGGGGGACAGGGAGAGGGAAAGATGTGATTTAACACTTCATTAGGTAACCACAAGGCATTGATCTGCCCTACCAGCCTGCGTGTTGTCTAATTGCATATCTCCGTTCTTATTAATTCTATTGGAAAAGCAGGGAGCAAGACTCAGGAGTCTGATCCTATCTTTAGGAAATTTCAAACAGAGATGTAATTACCAACTACTCTAAATCATGGTGCTTTATCCACTGTTAACAGTATTTTAAAGCCATGGTCATCAATAGCAAGTCCTCAGGATGCACTCTCAACAGATGCCATTAATCTTATTTTGACTGCAGTTGCCTGGTGCCTCTGGGCTCAGATTTACACTTGGCAGTGAGGGACAGCTCTGTTTCTCCAGCAAAGCAGGCTCCTGGGCAGCCTCAGGATGGGACATGGGATGCAGCATGGGATGCTCCTAGAACCAGCCCCAGTGGGCAGAGACCACAGCCCCTTAACCCAGCAACACCCTTGCAAAAATGCCACAAACAGCAGTGTTAGATGGGGATGAGCAGCTCAGCACCAGGGCTTTTCCCCACCCAGGTCCCACACAGCCCAGAGAAGGGATGCTCATGGCCATGCAAGCAGCTGCAGGGGAGCTCCAGGCAGGGCAAATGGCCTCGCTCAGGTATAAACCACAGTATTTACCACATCCACAGAGGAAATGGACCTGGGTGGCACGAGATCTGGACAAGCCCCATGCAGCCCTGGGGTCCTGAGGAAGGACAAAGGGAGCAGCAGAGCAGCAGGTCCTGTGGAGGACACACATAGGGGAGGACTGCTCCCATCCCATTAGCACCCTGCAGAGACACCGAAGAAGGTGGGAGCCACCGTGAGACTCAGACCTGGGGTGGGGGAGAATTTCAGCTGCAGAAAACCTTGCAGATCTAGAGGAGGAACAGATGCCTGCAAGCTGCTGGGAGAGCCTTGCAAGTGGGAATGCTGCAGGGGAAAGGGAACCTCCTTTGTCAAACACAAACCAGCAGGTGGGAGAAATCTGGATGCACAGGAGGGAGGCTTCACACCACTCTGCGTGTCCCCAGAAGCCAGTCACCTCCCTCTGCCAATGCCTCCAGCAAGGAGGGACTCCCTGGCATGGCTACACTGCTGGGGGGTCTGCGGGGGCTCTGTGCCCACCCTGACTGTTTCTCTGGTACTTCTGTGTGAAGAAAAGCACTTGGTTTAGAAAGCAAAGACTGCTCTGGAGCACACTTGGACTCCAGAGGTACCCTGAGCCTCACAAACCATCCCAGCACTATAAAGCATCTCTTGTAAACACTGTGTGCTCAGTGCCTGTGGGATCAGCTTTTATTTAAAGAGGAAGCAGATACTATTTCCATCCTTAACTTACACCACACTGGATGCCACACCAGGAGCCCTTTCAGCAACTCAGGTCTGCTATAAATACACATGTGCATCCCTGTCAGGAGCAAGTTTGTGCTGCGGACATAGGTCTTGCTCTGCCCAAGCTCACCTCCATGAGAGGGGATGTCCACGCTGTGACATTGCTCTTGGTCTCCATCCCATCCCAGTGGCCTGGCAATGACCATAAAGAGGCTGAAAGCAGGGGATGGCGTGGTGCAGACCGGTGCTGCTGGAGCATCACTTGCCACATGCTGAAGGAGCAACTGGCCTGGAGCTGCTGGGCAGGAAACAGCCACAGCTGCCATAGCACACCTCACCCTGAATGCCGCGAGGAGGGCCCTGGTTGAATCCCGGAGCAGGGAAGCTCCATCTAATTAGTCAGTAATTACTTCAGAGAGGAAACGAGCAAAAGCCAACCTGCACATACCTGTTGCACAGTGACCCGTGGGCCCCAGGACCTGGCCAGGCTGCACATCACTGAGGAATGGTTGAGGGTTCACCCATCAAAGCAGAGCTGAAGGGCCAGCGCAGCCCAGTGTGTGTCCATCTCCCCAGCCCTTCTGTGCCCTCACAGGACTCCCGGGAGCTCCTAGGCTCTGGCAGCAGCCTGGCAGGGCTCTGGGCTGTGCTGCAGTGAGCGGTGAGCCCGGCTCATTTAATCTATTCAATTGGATTCAATTTCCAGCCGCATGATTCAATTAGCCCTGGGGGGACAGAACAGGAGAGCAGGGGCTGTGGAGAATGGCCTGGCCTGTGCTCCGGCTGCCACGGAGCTGGGAGAGGGGAGAGCAGCGTGGAGGCACAGCAGCTGCTCCCACACCACGAACAAGTCAAGCATCCAGTGATGGTCCCCCAAAGGTGCTGCTTGTCCCATTTATTTGGGGTCACTCTTCTGCTTGATCAGTGTCCCCCTGAGCTCACCCACACTGGGCTGCAGTGGAGACAACCAGGGCTCTGACCCGCACAAAGGACTCTCAGCAGCCCTAGGGAATGCCAGGTCCCACAAGCCTTACAAAGCACTTCTCCAGCCTCCTGGCCCAGACTTTCATTCGTCATTTCCTTTTCTGTCCACTCTCCCACTGAGAGAATCAGCAAAGGTATGAATTAATTTCCAGCAGGGGAAAAGCACATCTTATCCTGGACCCTTTGGATGTCTGCAGCTCCCAGTGGTGGGCTTTACCCCTTTCCTCTCAGGTTACTGCAATGGCTCATCTGCCAAAATAACCCCATCACCTCCACAGGAACCAACTTCCATCCAGTACATCCCTGCCCATCCCAACAAGTACCAAACAAGAAAACAGCCCAGATGAGAATAAATATCCAGGAGGCATTGGTGCTGACACCGAGATGGAGAGCTGCTTGCAAGTGCCAAGAGCCAGCTGTAAATCTTCCTGCAGACTGCTGGCTGTGCAGCAGCCCCAGCACACACAATGGCAGCCATGACTTGGCAGGGCACTGGCATCTCCCTCTGCCTGGCAGAAGGAAGCATGGGGAGGCAGATGGAGCATGCTGGGCCTGACCCCCTGCACAAGTGCTGTGTTGATAGCTCTCCCCAGGACACCAAGCTTCCCTTCCTGATCCCC
This sequence comes from Agapornis roseicollis, assembly GCA_002631895.1. Classification (NCBI taxonomy): domain Eukaryota; kingdom Metazoa; phylum Chordata; class Aves; order Psittaciformes; family Psittacidae; genus Agapornis; species Agapornis roseicollis. Next base: position 77,868 of record NDXB01011749.1, read on the forward strand.
ACCGTGCAACAGCCTGACAGGATCCAAGAGCTGGGGAAGAGCATCAATACTTCAGCCAGGCAGAGAAAAGTGCCCCAACAGGAACCAGGACATGCACATGTGGAGGGCAGCTCATCCCTAGAGATATATCATCCACACCACAGGGATGGGATCACAGCACGCAACAGCCACGCTCAGGAAGGGGATGAAGAGGCTTACAAACCAAATAGAGTAGGGTAAGGGTACACCATACTCTATGTACATGAGACCCAGGGGTACTACCTGCTCTGGACACCCCAAACCATCACGTGGAGCTGACACCCCCCACCAGCCTCCCTTCGGTACTCTGTGCCTCTTCTGATAAGCTATAGCCCAGGCAGGGGAAACTCAGCTCCTGAGAAGCAGCCTCTTTCTCAAGTCTGCTTGAAAACTGAGACTGCAAGAGCTGAGGAAAAAGACACCAAACCCCGCAGTGGCACTTACAAATCAATTTTCAGTGACTCCCCCCAAAGTTTCGCTCAAACTCAATTTCTCTCCTGCAGAATTTGGTCATTATTTTGTAAAATATTTGTCTCCCTGCAGCAGCTGCCTAATTTAAAGGCAGCAATCTCATTTCTCCCCACACTCCCCAAGCCTCAAAACCAGCTCTTCCAATAATAGACTGAGTTATGAATTAGATATAATAAAATACACTCAACTGCTCAGATCAGATATGGGAAAGTTTGGGGCCACCAGCCACATCCTGAGGCTGTATGTCAAATGACTTTCTGCCTAGTTCAAGCTGGCTCCCAGACACAAGCATCAATGCAGTGTTTAACAAAACAGGGAAAACTGCAGCAGAATCTGTGAGCAAGAGCTGGCTGACACCAGCAGGAGAGAACATCACACTGTGCACAGGAAGATCTCTGCATCCCTTGCTCATGGGCTCTCAGCCTTGTCTGCTTCCCCTCCCGGCAGCCCCAGGGGCATGCTGGCTGCTGCTGGTACCTGCAGCCTGGACCAAGGAGGGGGCACTGCTGAGTGCACCACAACCTGACTGCGCAGGAAGAGCCCGAGGGCAAGTGACTGCCTTGCTGCAGCCACATGTCACCAAATGGTGACAGGGCCACCCCCATAACCCCCCCTGTCCCCTCTGTGAAGGACAAACGCTGCACACTGTGGATAGGCAGGGCTCTGCTATTTATTGAGCTCTAGGTTTGTATGTACATCCACTTACAGTGCTTGGTTCGGTGATAGCGTGACAAGAGGATGTGCGTCAGTGTCTTCCCCAGCTCAGCCTTGGATGAGGGTGACCCCATGAGAGCGGCTTCCAGTCACAGCCTGGGATTCTCAGTTCATCCCAGCAAGGGAGCACCCTGGGGGAGACGAGATCTTCTATAGCTGAGCCCAGAGTGAAAGGCTGAAAATCCCAGAGGTTGCGGAGGCAGAGGCAGACTCATTCCCAACTCTGTCACTTATCTGCTTAGCCTCAGCCTAACTGGGATCAGTGAAAAGGAGGCATGTGGACAGCTGGGTGACTCAGTGCTCTGACAGCAGCGATGTTGGGGCTGCACCTCAGGGAAGCAACTCAAGCCCCCTTTAGATGAAATTCTCTGTCTCCAGAGGCAAGATCATCTAGCAAGAGCTCCCCACATCTACAGACGAGTGCCATGTGCTGCAAGCCATTGCTATTGTTTCTTTACTGGAGAAGCTGACTCCTTCTACATGCCTTGTCCTGTTCTTAAGCCAAGCGATTTTGTGGAGTCTGCTTGCTCTCCCAAGCCCTGTCCCTTTGGTATGTACACATTTCTACACACCTGCATGGCAGAAAGCAAATAAGTGTCTGGCTTAGCTGATAAAAACCAGACAATTCCCTGCTGAGGCAAAGTATCTCCTGCCAGGAGAAGCCGGTGCTCCCAAGGAAAACACATGGTCTTCACCGGGTGCTGTGCTCAGCGGATGGCCAAGGACACAGCTTTCAGTTTCCCATGCTTATGGCAGGTAGAGATGAAACATGAAGGCAATTAACACATGTTAGCATGAAGAAGCCTTGCCTAAAAATGGTAGTAAATGAGCATGACGTTCACACTGCTCACACTAACCTAACAAGGTTAAGAGTGGGGCTAGGCACTTCTTTTTCAAACAAAACCATTTCCTAGGGAAAAACAAAAGTGGATTTGGGATGTAAAAAACTTCTCTGCTTCTGTCCACCAAGTCAGGCCAGATCCTAACATCACTGCTGGGAGCTGAAAATGCAGGAGCAGGGTACAGGTGTTTGTGCTGCATATTCCTGAGTTGGCAGCCAGACACAGGACTTGGAAGAGGCTCCGTTGGCCCTGGGCAGCTTTGAAACACTGGCTTTGGAGCAGAAAGGCCTTCCTGGGCCCCAGAACATCATCCCAGAGCTCTTCCTTAGGAAGTCCTCAGCAGACTGTTGCTGCAAGTTGCTTGGTGAAGACAGGAGGGCAAGCAAGAAAATGAAGAAACTTCTTCTCCAGCTGCATTTTAATTGTGTGCTACACAGAAGGGAAAAATGGGGACTTCTTAGTTCATGAAGGTCACCAGGCACTTGCAAACATGTGCCAGGCAGACGCTCTGGTGAGGAAGGGAAGGACTGTCACAATGCAGTCTCTGACGGGCAATAAGGAGAGTGGGGAGAGGGAGTCAGCCTGTCCTCTGCCCCGTGAAAATGGAATATCCCAAAATGTCCCTCAGCCTTACAAAACAGCAGAGATGAGCTGGGCTACTCAAGTAACAGCAACCCCAAGCAGAGCTGGTCTCCAGTTACAACAGGACCCTGGAAACCAACAGCCTTGGAGGCAAAATTTCTCCTTCTCTAATAATCCAATGGCTTATTTCAAGTGACACTATAAGGAACAAGCAATAAGCAGGGCCTGCTCCTTGGGGAAACTGTTTGATACCCCAAAGCCATTCCCAGTGGGCTTTGATGTACATTGCAGGAAGGCAGGCTAACTCAGGCTGATAGAAAGAACAGATCTCACCTGGGATCAGGGAGCTTTCCCCACAGAGCAGACAAGTGATCTCAATGCAGAACTATCTCACACAGCTGGGCTGGCTTTATTATTTTGGTTGTGAGCTCTCCCCAGCTCTGCTACAAAGCTTTCCAGTGCATCTTCCCTGAGGCTGTGGAGGGAATCCCTATTGCTACATCACAGGAATGGCTGCCCATCCCCATTGCACCTTACAGAATTGCTTCCTCCGTTTCCTCAACATGCCCATCACTCTCTTCAGCCCCAGTCCTGTTGAAACACATGCCTTCAGGATCAAACACACAGCAGCAAGGCTCTCCCCTAAAAGAAATGCAGTCCCTTCTGCAGGCAGGAGGCAAGGGGCAAGTGGCTGCAGATCTGTAGTGTCCCTGCCCAAACAGGCCCATCTCTGGTCAGCCCCGCGCAGTGGCAGCATCCCCACTTCAAGAGATCGTAGAGAACTCCTTCAGCAGCAGTTCCTGGCTCAGCGTGTTGAAAGCCAGGTTCTTCCTCACGTTGATGCTGATGGACCGAACCTGGCAGAGACAAAACAAGATGTTTTAGCCAAGGGATTCCTCCTGGCTCCCCATAAGCATGGCAGCTTTGATGCTGCTGACCTCTAGGTTCGGCATGAAACTGTTTTGCATGCTGTTATAACCCCAGAGAACTTGCTGCACCCAACTTCCACTGCAACTCCAGCTTGGTAAGAAATCCCTGAGAATCCTGGGAGAATAGGAATGCCTATTATGACATCCCAGCAAGAAGAGTAAATTCCAAATGAGACAGTGATGGTAGAGGATGCTCTGTTTGGATACATAAGCAATGATAGCTTTCTGCTGTGGAGCAAAGCGATGGGGAAAGTGAGCATTTGCAGGCTGCAGCTTGAAGCGTTTTCTACCAGTGCCCACTGGTTCTGCTCCAGAACCTGCAGATCCAAAGATACAGAGTCAAGGAAAGGACTGAGGCCATGCTACGATGCTGTAAACACAAATTACCACCAAGGCTTGCAGAATCCTGTGGGTCCAGGGCCAGCTGTATTTTGTGCTGAGTGCCTTACACTTGAAGCTGGCTCACTGGCCGTCTCTGAAGAAGCAACAACTTTATCTCTCAGTGATGCCCAGACTTCTGGTCACCTGCAGAGTCTGTGAAGAGCAGCTGGACAGCCCTGTTGAGGAGCAGCTTCCCTTCCCTTCCCCCTTCATGTCTGCAGACTCGCTGCCTGAACACACAGGCCTCAGACTGGGCTCAGGCTCAGTCTCAGCAGCACTCAGCAACGAGAAAACAAAGTCAAGCATCATCTGTGTCAGTGACTGTGTGCAGCAGTGACAGAAAGCAAAACTGACACAAGCTCATCCAAACAACGGGATTACAGTTCCCAGAGACTTGGAGCCTGTGATAATAAGGTTGTTGCTGACCTGGTTAGTGTTTTGTGCTTTTCAAAAGCACTGGGGGATGAATTATATAGAAGCAGAATGAAGAATCCAACAGTGGGGGCTGGGAAGCAAGTCAGCACTTGCTGCACTGGTGAGAAAAAAAGAGGGAAGGTTAGAAAGCTCCCAAAAGGGCGGGAATTGTAGGAGTGGGAAGCAAATCAAGACATGAAAGGTTAACAGGGATAGCTATGAAATGAACCCCAGTGAACCCCACTGCACAGACCTCGACAACCCAAGTGAGCCATCAAAGATGGCTACACTTAAAGAAAGAATACTTAAGTTTCATGGCATCTCCTGAGACAACAAACTCAGGATGCTTGGCAGAGGCCCTCTCATCTCTCTTCTCTAGATGTCCTTTGACTTACTCCATACTGAAACAGTTTGGGATCATGTCTTGTAGGATAACCCACTTTAACATAGATTATAGGAAGTTGTCTCCAGAGCACTGGTTTGCACTAGACTGTGTCCCTGTGGGGAAACAGGAGCCCCACTAGCAGGATTTGGTCTCAGGGTGCTGAATGCTCCCCACTCCAATGCTCAGCAATCCAGTTCTAGAGGGGAACAGCATGGCTAAATAGGGGAGAGAACTCTGCCCTGGGGCATGTGACTGCCTGTAAAAAAGGGGCAGATGCTACATGCAGTGTAAGCCAGCATTCTTATTCTGACTACGAGCATTTCTATGGGCCCCAGCAACAGAAAGAACAAGCAGAAATGAGCTCCTGGCCTTAGGAACTGCTGCCAAGGACCAGGCACCAGCAGTAGAAGATGCCCAACTTGTCTACATATCAAGGTCTCCTATGTGGCAGCAGTCTCTATGAGTCCAGAAAGGGAGGCTGGAGTGGCACATGACGAAAACACAGGACTTAGTGAAATTGTAGCCATGGGCTAGACAAAGCACCAGAAATTAAGCTTGTTTAGTTTGCAAAGAGATGGTTTAGGAAGAACAGAGCAAACACTCTCCAATATGTAAAATGAGGTCAGAAAGAGAACAGTGAATAATATTTCTCTGGCTCCCCAGGGACAGGGCAAGAAATACTCAAGACAAAGAAGATTTACACTGGTAAAGAGGAAATACTTTTAAACCCATGGGTTGTGAAGCAGTGGAGTAGATCACCTGGGGAGCTGTTTTCACTTGAAGACAGCTTCAGGTTTCAAGAGGAGCTTAGACACAAACTTTGGTCAAGAGCAGTCTAGTTGGCTTTAATTTGCTTTAACACAAGCTGGGGAGACGTTTCTACAAATCTCTGCCCAGCATTGCCTCTGCTGTGAGAAAGCAACAGCTCTGAACCAACCAGCTTAAAAGGTAAGAATAGCACAAATTAGAGTTAAATCAAGTTATCTAGCTTTGTGTCATTATAGCTGGACGGGAGCAACCCTGTACAGGCACTCCCACTTCACAGCAAGTCCCATCAATTAAACCTGTTTCAAATCAACAAGCAGCTCTTCAGAAATTTGTACAATGGGAGGAAGGTTTACACTGACTACTACATCTAATTAAAAGTCAAATTAGTGTAATTTCCCCTGCAGAAATCAACCCCTAATCAGGCTATTTTGAGACTCTGCTGACACCCATCCAACTGCAAAGACAGTGAATGTTTTAGACGCTGAATCTCTTTCCACGCATTCCTTCAGCTGCAGTGTGAGGGTCCAAAAGCTCACATCCAAACCATTCGTTCTATCAAAGCAGTACAGACCTCAAATGCCATCCCTGAGGGTTCAAAGGAAAAGAAATAAAGTGTTAGAAAACTTCCTAACTTCCTTCCTTTAGCCCCTCAAAGGCAGCACAACAGGCCAGAAAACCCAGTTGATAAAACACTCTGCACATTACCTTCCACTACAATGTGGCTGCAGTATCACAGGCCTTTGAAAGCTTCTTTGAAAAGGGAATGTGAGAAGAAAGCAGATTTTTCTTTGGGATTAGCAAGAAAGAGCAGCACTGAGGCAAAGCCAGAGAAGTGAAGCAGTGCATTAGCAGAGGATGTCAAAGGAGTGAGAACGAGATTTTGAAGCATAAAGGAGTCAAGAGAATGGCTTGGGGAAGTTTCTGCTCACTCACTTAATGGGAGCACAGAGAGATGAAAAGCCAGCCGAAAAGGAAAATGGCTCCTGCGTGTCATTCCCCACCAAGAAGGATTTGCTTTAATGCAATCACAGACACAGGTAAGAAAAGCAGTCAGAATCTGGAAGCAATTATTTGCAAACAGATCCTGTTCAGGAAGACCTGATGGGACCAGCATGAGTTTGGAAACCATGCTGGAAACTTGTAGTTCACCACCAGACCGGCTCCTTTGGCAGAGCCTGTTAAGAAAACTGCAGCAGCTTCACTCTGCCACCTCCATGAAATCCTGTGAACCTCAGCTGTTAAACACAATGCACTGGGCAGGGGGATATTATCCAACATCAGACCAGCAATAGAAGACAAAGTAAAGATTAAAAAGCCTTGCAAAAAGGAAGCCAACTACCTGGTCTGAAGAGGATATAGAGGACAGGGCAGACTAGGTCCTTATAGATTGGTCGTTCAAACAATTAATAGAGCTATCAGTTACTGTGCACCTAGAGGAAAAAACAGCGTGGAGGACAGGAGGCCAGCTGGGTCTGTTGAAGACAAATCGTAGCATATCAGGTTGATTTCCTGCTGTGTTGAGGGAACAACTTAATGGAATGCAAGGGATTTTCTATAGCTGTGAGTAAAGAACATTTAATAGGGTCCCAATTCTCAGGGCATCTAGAGAAATGTGGATTAAACAGATTCACAACTGGGTCAAATCAGCACATTTAGACAGTAATTATTCAAGGAGAGGGTCTCAGGGGTACCTGGATGGGCAATATTCAGAAGGGAGTTGAGGAGGGGCTGGTTAATCTAAACAGATTCTTAATGCATACATAATTGGGATTTGGGGAAAAAAATAACTAAATAAATCATCGCTAGGGAGAAAATAATTTTAGCTGAAGTGTTTTGTAGCTGTGATGATCTTACGACTCAGAATGTCATTTTAATCAATTGGCATGATCAGCCTGAGGTTCTGCTAGGCCAAGTGGAAAGTGGGGCATGCAGGAAGCAGAGCAGTCATGTGGCTGGGGAAGGAGATGCTGGCTGAGGAGGGCAGGAGCCCTTGGAATGGAAGAGATGACAACAGACACATGAATGTGTATTATTTCACAGGTACAGTAACAGGGGAAGCCTGTATCACAAGAAGGCTATGGCCAGATTTCTTTGCATGTAGTCCAGATATGGTATCAAACAGCAGGCCAGAGAGATAAAAACAAACACAAGAGCACATAAAAATGGCATGAAAGTGATTGCAAGTGTTTTTGCTTGCATTCTACCCAATGGCAGTGCTGAAATGACCCAAAACATTAAAAAGTATTCTGTAGAAGGAAGCAAAACCAATTCAGGCATCTTTGCTCTGGAGCAGAGTAGACAGAGGGAGGCATAACATTCCCAAACTCATGTAGACTCGTGACAGAGTGGGCAGGCATCAATTACTCATCAATCAGCAAGGTCAGAGCTAGGAGAGAGAATCAGCTCTCAAACTGGTGGAGAAAGCTGCCAGAGCTGGAGATCTCTCCCTTTGCTGAAGCCATAATGATTCGAAAGTGAAGAAAACCAGGCTCCCCTCAGATACCAGCCACTACAAAAGCTGCCTCCCTGGTGATGCAGCTCTTGGACAAGAAAGCTGTGTCAGGGTAATCTGGAGCAGGCTGAGCAAGCTGGTTTGCTAAATAATATAACTACCAACCCAAACTATTTGGACTTAGTTTTGTCTTCACTATATTATTTTTGTGGGGCTTCCTACCTTCAGTCTTCTCCTCTATCAAAGGAGACAATTGTAGGGAATGCCTTTGCTTTCGTTGTTTGGGAACCCTATTTTGTGAGTGATGAAGAAAAGCAATGAGCAGGCGTGTGTTTCACCAGCATCACATATTCTGCTCAGTCCCATACTTTATGGTCTCCTTAACAAAATCAAAAAGGCTAAGTTGCTTTGCGTGATAAACCCAAGGTGGGAGCTGTTAGCTTCCTCCACCATGCAAATTTACCACCACAAAGCACAGTGGATCTCCATGGCAGAAGGACAGAGACTGACTGACTGGTTGCTGGCCTGAGAAGCCTGGGGGTTCCTCCCCAGCCATGTATGGTGGGGCAGAGAGCTGCAGGGCACTTTCAGACTTGTTGAGACACGCAGTGCCTGTTCAGATCCTATTCCTGCTCCATCTTTGGAGGCAGCCCAATAGAGTAACAGGGCTGCCACTGCCCAGGCTGTAAGCAAAGGCTTTGGAAAGGGGCTGTTGATTCCAGAGAATCAAGACATCTTACCAGCTCTTTGAAGAATGCAGCCTCTTTATGCTGCTCTGAGTAGCGCTCGTACTGGTCCAGTCCATCCTGCAGTTTCAGGGTCAGTGTGTCATAGTTGGACCGCACAACTTCCAAAACCTGTCAGAGACAGCCAAATACAGCAGAGCAGTCAGCATCCACAGATGCCTCAGCACAGGAGGAGCAAGGCTGAGGTAGATCACAGCTCTGGCACCAGTATCTGCAATATAGATGGCTTTAACAGCCAATATTTAGCTCATGGCTAACAACACAAAGGTGGGCACTAAAGTCTTTCTAATGCCAGTGAGGAACAGCTCTCAAATTCACAGAACTTCTCCATTCATGAGAACAGTGGATGAACATGTATCTATAACAGCAGCAGTTTTCCAGATACTGTTATGTCACAAGGAGAAATAGACACGATCTCATTAAACTAAGTAGCTAATTACCATATGGACACCCAAAGGTAACACAGCAGGCACCATGCAAACACAGGTTTGCCTGACCCCATGGTCTTTCCAGAGCTAGTTTTGCCAGCACACCCTCCTCCTGGCTTTCGCATCACCATTCACAATCTGCTAAACCACCAGCTTCTACAGCTGTTCAGGTCAGGTTCCATACAGAGAGCACTGTGCTTCTCTCCTGATAGAAACAAGCTTCTGACAGGCACCAAGATAAGACCATCCGTGGTACAGGCTCTGGTCTTGGAAACAGATGGAGACACAAATCCTGGCCTTCCTTCCCAGGAGATATTTTATTATCTACCTTCACTGCAACCAAAGCACTCCAGCTTCTATTACTGCCTTACTCAGCTCCCAGCACTGGGATATACTTGCAAATTCATAGTTTCACATCTCTGTCCTATTGAACTATTTATTTTCCTAACTCAGGAGCACCAAAAGGGACTCCCAAAACACCTTTTAGTTTCAAAGCATTGCATGGACAAACACATTCCTCAAAGCATTTGTAAGATGGTAAGTCATAATAATCTTCCTACCAGGAACCACACAGCTCAGCATTCCTGGGTAAAACATATGCTTGAAACAATTCTCTTAAACATATGAACTTATTTCTGTTACCATTGCTCTGAGAGCTAAACACAGTATCAGCATTTGAGGCTTGCATTACAGTAGCTTCTGCTCATGAAAAGCCTCAGCCAGGAGGACTACATAGTGTAACGTGCAAAGGAAGAGGACATTGGTCCAAGGCATCCCAACTCAGAAAAGATCCTAAGAAAAGCACTGCAGAGGATTTATTCTGGTCACAACAGTGACCAGAATAATAAGGAACCCTTTGACTTCTCTTGTCCTCCCAACAATGCAAACACTACCCTCAATTGCCCTTTTAGGCAGCTGGCAGGTCCTGCCTTTTACAGGTCCTTGAGCTGCATCCTTATATCCTTTACTCAGGAAACCTGGAGTTGCTTAGGGCTCCTTCAAAAGCTTGCTTCCCCCAAACTCTGTGGTAAACAGACACACTCATCCAAATGTTTAGAAGGAGCAGAAGCCACATCAGCATCATCCACATCAGGACTGGGAGCAGAAAAGGGTTCCCGAAGTGGTTCCCATGCGAGATGGTCACACAGAGTCTCTTTGCAGCCAAGCTCTCCTCCAGCATTGCAGAGGAGAGCTAGAGGTAGGAATCAGCATTTTGCAATGTTATTTAAGAACAGCCTGTCAGCGTCCTGCTGTTCCAAGAGCATGCAGCTTCCTCTCCAGGACTCATTTCCTAATGCTGTTTGTCAGCTCCACTGGCAGAGAGGAGGAACCCCCTGCAATGAGAGCCATCTCCAAATTCTTGTTCCTCCATGCAGAAGCTGGGAGAAGTCTCACAGAGCCAAGAGCAATGATGAAAGCAAGCTGCCTGGGTACAGGAATAATTTACTTTGGGATGCAATTACCCACTAGGGATGGAGAGCAATAGTATAATGCACCTTCCCCTGTGCCTTGAAGAATCTAGCAGCATGCATGAACCTCCTGTCAATCTGAGGAAACCAAATTGACCAAGATTAACAAACTGCAGGGGAGAAACCTTGTTTGAAAGGTGAGGAGCAGAACAGCTGGCTTCACCAGTAGTTCAGAATAGAGACATTTTACTCAGGGCTACCATAACTCCCTAGGAACCTTCCCTTGGGCTCTTCTTCACTCCTCTGTGCCCCCATATATACAGCCACATGTAGTGCCATACCGGTGTGCCCAGACAAGGGATGCACACATGCTTCTTAGCAAAGAATCAGGATTCCTCCTTGCTAACTCCCAGTACAGATCTCTGCAGGTACTCAACAGAGGCATCCTCAAACCACAGAGAGCATCAGTAAACCCTGACAGCAGCAGCAAGCTCTGTAAGCAGTCCTCCTATGTAACCTTCAAAAGGCAGCTATGAACTCAGTTTGATACTCTAGGAGGAGGACAGGGAAGGAAAAAGAGGCCCCAAATTCTCCACTGTGTTACCCACTACATATCACAGTCTTTGTAGTGAACTTCAAACCAGCTTATCCCTTTAGTTATGTATTTTCATTGGCTTTCACTCCTTATCTTCTTTAATTATGAAGTAGAACTTAAAAAGAAAGGGTAAGTTAAAAATAAACAGCTTCTCTTCACTGCCTGATAATTTCCCTTTTTTGCTGCTGCTGAGAACAAATGCTACGTGGGATCTGAGAGAAACCCACTCACAGATCATTTCACTTCATACTTTATAATGGATAGGAGCTGTTACTGAGATTAGGACCTATCAACCTTGAGCTGATTTCATCTGTTTTTTAAGATGCAGCTGCTAGACAGAGGAGAGGTTAAAGAGCAACAGATGGTATCCAGAGTATCTAACATGAAGGTTTGAAAGGCATCAGTTTTCAACATAGATGACAAAAATTCACGTCCTCAGTGTACCAGAAGATGGTGTGTGTTTGCATCCTTCACTCTTCTTACACACTGCTGTGACTTGCTCAAGAAACCTACTGCAGGAAAAATGCCCTTTTGCATTAAACATAGGAGATCTTTATCTGCACCTTTCTGTCAGATACAAAAGAACTAGAGGAATTTAATTTTGAGGTTAGAGCATTTCTCCTTCAAGGCCTTCTCCAACTTGGTCTTCATACAGGTCTCCATGGGAGACTAGAAAACAAATTCTAAGATGGTGAAGAGATGAATACCTTTTAAAAAGGGACTTTCAGCTGGACTGGTCCACACAGATTTTAATTGTCACTCTTCTTTTTGTTTGTTTTTAAATCTCATGAGGAGATGAAAGAATATTGCTTCTAGTGTCAGGCAAGGATAGAGGAAAATGGACTGTAGATGATTTCCAAGGAGCTTGATGTGACACTCTTTAGACTGCAAGAACAAACATGCAGGGAAAACTATAGAAAAACAATGCTCTACTGTATCTTCACAGTTGAAAAAAACTAAATGAAAAGTAGTCACAACCTAAAGCTCTTTTTGTGGGTTACGTTAGGGGGATCAGAGCCTTAAAAAAGCAGTATGATAAAAGCGAGCGACTCAGATATGGCCAACAGAAGAAAAGTGAAGGCTGCTGAATTCCTTTCCTGCAGTTAACTATGTCAGCCCTAGAGGCTACATTCACTCCTTTACTCCACTGCAACAAACCAGAACTCAGTGGAGCTGCATCACTGTAATTTAAAGGTAATTTGCCATAAAATTAACCCCCTGCCCCACCACTCATTCACTCAGTGCTTTCCAGGAGTTCCAGAGAAATATGAGGAATTCAGATCCCTGCTTACATGTCCCCAAACAAACCTTTCAGGAGATGCTCTGAACAGCAAGTGCTCTCTATGGCACTTGAATCCCAGCTGCCTCCTGCAGCTACAACTGCCCATGCCCCATAATTCTCCTTCCCCAGTAACATCAACAACTTGTGAGTAGAGGTGTCCCTGTGTAACATCGCAGGGGAATGGCTGCCAGTGGAGGGGATGATGTGGGGCTTATCTCTCTACAGCATCCCACCAATGCCATGCCATGCTGTTGCACTCAGAGAAATACGATTATTCCACAGTTTTTGGCTCAATACTTTGCTGCATCCACCAGCTTATCACTTCCTCGTAAGCTGGATGGACAACCTCTGAAGGGTCAATGGACTCTTGTGGACACAAGTTCTGAAATCAGTTCCCCCAAAACCAATAGACCCTGCCCCAAAATTCTGTGCCTTCTTAAACAGACCATGTTTTGCTGTATCATTCCATACACAGCCTCCTTCCTTACTGCACTGGAACTGCTCCCTCTGACTGATCCTCAACAGGAGCTGACTTGTTGCACTCCCCCAGGAGAGACTGGACCTTCTGGAAGGGCCTGTCCTTGGGAAACAAGGGGATTACATGCAGCAGTCTCTGATCCCCATCCTGCCTAGGAAAATATAGTCACTGAGAGCAGGAAAGCCAGAGAGGGAGCAGCACCAATGAAATCTAATGGGCAACATGCAGAACTAAGGCCCATCTATTTGGCAGACATGGGACACTTAATTGCTTAGTAACTTTTCAACCTGCAAAATCTTTCATCATCTGCAACTGCAGCCTATGCCTTACTAGAACATAAAATTAGAGCATGCCACCAATTCACACAGCAAAGGACCTGGTGGTGGGTATGTTCTGGGAAGCATGAATGGGTAGTGACACAAAAATAATGGAAAACCAGGAGCAAGAAGAAAGCAAGGTCTCTACACTGTCTTTTTAATCAATGCAGGAAAGGACAAGAATGCAATCAGTCAGCATCATTGGTATCTTGCTGGAGTCTCTCCATGCCCGTAAGACAGTCATTAGCTACCACGACACAGAAGCAGTTGAAAAAGAACTGACTGAATGATTTCACATCAAGCAAAAGGAAAAAAGCCCACACCCCAGCAAACCCCAAGTTAAAATGCACTTGCCTTCCACACCAACACCCTGCAGCTCACAAGGCTGGGACAGGCAGGCTTTCCAGGTCAGACCTAGCAAGCCCTCACTGGATGGAAAAGCCAGGCACTTCAGTCCTATGCTGGAGGATGGAGTAGCCAGCCCACAGGGCATGTGATGCCAACCCTTTACCAGCATTACTGCATGGACACAGTATAGAGGCAAAGGACAGTCAGGGACAGAAAAACTCTGTCCTCTCTACAGAGATGGTGGCCTGCCTGTCAGTACCCATGTACCATACAGGGCACTATGGCAGTTTCACCTCTGAAACCTAGGGAAAGCCCAAGATATGTGGGTTTAGTTTGGACTTAAGTTTTTACAAAGAGGGTGCTGAGGCACCTCTCTGGTTTCCCAGAGAGGCTGTGGACGTCCCATTATTGGAAATGCTCAAGGCCAGGTTGGATGAGGATCTGAGCAACCTGATCTAGTTAAAGATGTCCCTGTTTGTTGCAGGAGGGGTTGGATTAGATGGCCTTTAAAGGTCCCTTCCAACCCAAACTACTCTATGACCCAATACCTCACAAGCAAACCCAGCAGTCTTTCCCCTCTGCTCATAGGATGGAGGCTACAAAAGAGACATTAGGGTTTCTGTATTCTAGTAGAAGCCTGATGTGCATTTTACAGTGAAGTCCTCAAACTGGTTTGTTTATTGCAGGTTTAGTATAGATCTTCCCCTTCTTCTCCCCCCCCAGTCTCCAGAAGCAACTCACTCCCTCAGTGTTTCTTCTAGTAAACTCAACTGAATAGCAACACTTCTCATTATAATGAAAAGGCTGCTGCCACCTGGACCACGAAGAGGCTATTGCATATCTGTAATCAAGTGCCAGATAACCGATACAAATTTTACAGTAGTATCTTCTAATTAATATGGATTATTTATTTTGTCTAAATGGCATCACACTTCTCAGAGCAACTTAAAAGTTGCTGACACAGGCTGGAATCTTTGCTGGATTTAATCCCCAGAAGTTCCAAAGACAAAACACATAACTAAATAAGTAGAAGTTAAATAAAAACACACACTTCCCAACAGACTCTGCCAGATCCGTCTGCAGGAGCCAAGTTGAGAGTGGATACATTACAACTTCCAGTGCTACACACTGGCTTCAAGAAAAGCACCCACACTAGGACAAGTAGCAGCAACACTACCTTACCTTCACCACTCTCATGGAGCTAAATGTAGTGTTGATGCTTCAATACCATCTCTCACCCTCAAGCTGATCAAGCCATGAGTATTAATTCCATGTTCATGAATGCTAAGAGGGAGAGGAGGAGGATGTTGCTATGACAGTCCAACAACTGAGATTCCCAAGATATGCTCTGCACACTGCACATATCTATGGATCCAGAGGATGCAGACTGGGTCTGGTGCATGTGGTGGGAAAGACAAAGATCTGGGCTTAAGACACAAGAGTAGTGACACCACATATATGCAGAATATGCAGCATATTGTCATTCCTGCTCCACTGCCCCCAGTCTCCTGCATCAAGCAGCTGCTATTCGTACTACATGCAAGTGAAGGACGTATGCCTCTCTCTTGCTGAGGGTTGAGAGCATGAGCTGCCCAGACTAAGCCTGTAAGACAGTCCCCACCAGCTCACCCAACTGTCACTCTCAGAGCAGGAAGCAGCATCCTGTCTGCCTTGAGGGCAGGAAGATTTCCTGGAGAGATGATTTTTCCAATGGTAAAAAGCTCAGCTAGTGCAGAAGGTTACGTTAAAGCAACCAAGGGCAAATTTCTCTTCTAAGGTATGGAAAAGGACTGCACTGATGCAGAATGCATCACAGGAGGCCTGTCCAGGTCACAGCAGGGAGAAAGGCCAGGAGAGGTGGGCACAGTTGCTCATGAGCCCCAGGATGGCCCTGGGACATGAATACATGCTCCAGTCCTGACTGTGGAAAAACAAAAGCTGGTGGGACTCTCTTATTCAGTGCCTGGTGCTGGACACATGGGCAAGGCTGAGCAGATCACAGCAATGATGACTGAGCCAGGAGATAGGGAGAGCAGGTGCCTCACCCTGCTTTACACTGCTAAGGCAAGTGGAGGGGTCCTTTGCACACAGTTCCCACCAGGTTACTCAGACACTCAACAGTGCTTTCCAGTTTTCCTCTGCTCAGCTCACTGAGCATTAGCCAGGACACACTGTGTCCAAGAGCCCAGGACTGAACAGTCTTTGCCCATCAGTTTGTCCTTCATCCCTACCAGTCACTCCTGTGTTTGCTGCACTACCCTGTGCCCAGTCAAACACAAGGAAACGCTAACTCTCCACATCCCAAATCCTTCCTGAGGATTGCTGTTATGTACTTGCTCTTGAGTTGTATTGAAATCCAGGCCCTGCCAATTTTCTATGAAAGGCAAAAGGTTTTGATCATACATAAAAATTATTATTATTTTAACTTAGCAACAGCAACACCCCCTTTTCCTCACCTCATCCAGAGCCATTCTGTTGAGCTCAGATGATACACAGTAGCTCAGATGTTTGTTCAGTGATCTCACAGAGTTCTGTGATCTTTATAAGAACAAGCCTACAGAGTTGACAGTTCCTACCCATGGAGTGGGAGGGTTTGGTTAGTCTTTCTCTGCTGCCCACAGGTGCCTCTTCTTCTGAAGATAAGTGATTTATAAGCTCACTCAGAAAATTACTGTCATTCTCTGAACTCTGCTAGCAGAAATGGCATCCTGGTTTGGGACAAGAGTTACCTGCTCCAGAAATGTTTCAAACCTACAATCCATTAGAAGCATAAGGTGTTCAATTCTATTTAATAGTGGAAAGAGGCTCACTGATACAACCCACTCATCTGGAAATCACACAGCTTTCAGAAACATGCCAAAGCCAAAATTATCACCCAAGTCAATCCAGAAGCAGCTGTAAATGGCACAATGCAGTGCCCATTCTGAGCTCTCATGGGCCAGGCCTTCACAAGATTCAACAATCACTTTAAGAAGCAGAAAGGCTACTAAGAAGGACAAAGACAAGTAATGAGACAGACATATGGCCACAGAGACCAGCTATGTGCTCAGTTTGCAGGGGACTTAAATTTGTAAGAGGTATAGATAAATAGGAGATATTCATGTGGTTGATAACCCTTGACCTATACAAAAAAGATGTGACAGGCTGGAAAGAGTCCAGAGAAGGGCCACAGAGATGATCAAGAACTGGGAAGCCTGCCATAGGAGTAAAGGCTGAAAGAACTGGGTTTGTTCAGGCTAGAGAAAAGAAATCTCAGGGAGGACCTCATCACCATATTCCAATAGAGGGTGGCTACAAAGATGACAGATACTTCCATTTTACAAGGAATCACAAGAAAAAGATGAGAGGTAATGGGCACAAGTTACTCCAAAGGAGATTCCAACTGGACATGAGGAAAATTTTTCATGAGAACAATCAGCCAGTGGAATAATCTCTCTAGGGAGCTGGTGAATTGGACACTTAAGATTTGGCTGGACAGGGTGCTGGGACATCTCATCTAGGTCATGCTTTGCCTAGAAAGGTTGGACCATATTGTCCTTGAAGTCCCTTCTACAATTCTTTGACATCCCTGTGAAGTCATCACTAGAGCTAGGAAATCCTGTGCTAGGAGCATGACAACTTCTGAGCTCTAGGAGTCAGGTAGCTGAAAGCCTACTCACCTCAACAGAAAGCCCATGCCATGAATAGTTTTACTATAGAGTAATTTCAAGAAGTCATGTCTACACACATGACAAGTCACATACATCTTAAATGCACTTTGCTCAACCTGTTTGGGTTTGGCGCATAGGGAGCAAAACCACACTTAATCCTCATACTGCTTTTTCTCAGGACCAATCCCCATTTCTGTTTCAAAGATGGTCAGTGAGTTTATACTAATCTGCATATCCCACTTGGCACAAAGAGCTTGGCAGTCCATGGGACCCTGAGTGCTATTTCCCAGGCTGCAGGGACAGGCTCTCAAGAGGAAATACAGGAGACGAGGCAATTCTGTGTCATTCAAAGGAGGAAAATGAATTCTGTGAGTTTTTGCCAACAGAATGAACATCCATGTACTGTATAAGGCTGGCACTTCCAAAGCCCTGGCAGGGAAAAAGATGTCAAAAGATAATGAAACAAATTCTCTTTAAAATTATCAATTAATAAATAAGCACCATCCAGAGCAGAATTTTAGAACTGGATGGGAGATCTGCCAGCAATTGAATGAGGTCCACTAAGCTTGCCTGTTGTTCAGTTTTGTGAGGAAGGCAGGCAGCACAGGAAGGCCAGGATGATGGTAGGAGCATAAAACCCTGAGATGGATAGATTTGCTATTTTGGAGTTACAGCCCATTTTGGAGTTGTGAACCCTTATCTCCAGCTGGTGGCATTTATGAAAACATTTCTCACTGCTAGGTACGTAAAAGTACTTGCAATTCTGCCAAGCTTTGAAATGCACTGCAGATAGCTATGGACTGGACCGTTAATTCTTTTATTTCCCCATTGTGCTTACAATTAACTTAAGTGCTGAAATATGATGGGCTGCTCCAGGAGAAGCTTTTTATCTACCAGCTGCATTCTAGCACAGCAGTAAATCAACTGCTGTCATCAGAAAAGCAGACAAGAGGACGGGAGCATTCTTATGCTCACTGTGCACATTACCTGTTCAGCTTAAATGGCTAACTAGCATTCAGCAAATGAATGCTGTGATTTGTGTACAACCTTTGGTGCAATTCTCCATTTACAGAAGACTTTGTCCTCCTGAACACAGTGTGAAAAACCAATCAGCAGCAGCTCTCCAGCACCAGCTAACTGAACAAAGTTAAGACCAGTAACCCTAGTGCCCAAAACAAGATAAAAGAATTAAAAGTCATGAGCTGCTGGCTCCAGCTGAACTGAGAAGCCAGGACATATAAAGCTGTCACAGAAATCAAAGGCAGCTGCAGGAGCCTAAGAAATAATAACTGAAATCTTTAAGAAAAGGCTTGAAATAAAATGTTTCTAGGGCCACCTGCCAGAAAACATCCTGGCAAATGTTGAAACTCAAATACACAGCTTTCAGTTCAGAATGCACTGATGAAGTGACAACAGGATACTGATGTACACCAGAGGAAACTCATTCCTAGTAAAGAAATTCAAATTTGCCCAGAAGACAGTTAGCTCAGGAATAAGGCTGTCTAGAGAACGGAGTAAGACATGCAACAAAACTCTTTCCATTCAATCAAACCCTGACAGAAACAAGTGGGCTATTCCAGTTTGAAAAAAGCAAAACCTAATTGTGCCCAGGTGAAAAAAAACGTGGAGATCTCTACAGAATCCAAGAGACCTTGTGCTTTTCACAGATTTCTGGATATAATGATTACAGACTAATTTAGGAAAAACCCAAACTAAACCATACAAAACCCACAAAATACCCAAACTCCCTGAGACTCCAACTGGAATATCAAGATGAATTAAAGGACAACACAGACACCCTATAAAGCTATGGAGCTCACCACACATTTGATTTTTTTTCCCCTTGTTCTTTTACAGCAACTAGAAAGCAAACAGCCCCTGGCTCACGACTTCTTCAGTGATCAGAAATCTTGTTAAATTTGGCTTGCACAACATGAATAAATTTAATTAAAGGAAATAGCAAAACTAACAGCAATATGCTAAAAAACCTGGCCACAAACCAAATGATACTGTATATTTAAAGTAAGTCAAAACAATATAGGACATGCCAGAGAAACACCCAGCCAGGACTGGGGAAGGAAGGTATGCATCTGGAGAGGCAGAGCTTAGAAAGCTCAGTTCTGTAGCTCCCACTCATATTTAAGTAATTAAATAGTGCCAATAGAAGATCAGCTATTAATTGTACTGTGGAAGTGATAAAAGGCAATAATTCAGTGGCCTAAGGAGATGCAACAAAGCTGAGAAAGAGGAAATGAGAAAGTTGGGGCTGTTCAGCCTGGAGAAGAGAAGGCTGCGTGGAGACCTTATAGCAGCCTTCCAGTATCTGAAGGGGGCCTATAGGGATGCTGGGAAGGGACTCTTCATTAGGGACTGTAGTGACAGGACAAGGGGTAACGGGTTCAAACTTAAACAGGGGAGGTTTAGATTGGATATAAGGNGAAGGGGGCCGGATGCTGGGAAGGGACTCTTCATTAGGGACTGTAGTGACAGGACAAGGGGTAACGGGTTCAAACTTAAACAGGGGAGGTTTAGATTGGATATAAGGAAGAAATTCTTTCCTGTTAGGGTGGTGAGGCACTGGAATGGGTTGCCCAGGGAGGTTGTGAGTGCTCCATCCCTGGCAGTGTTCAAGGCCAGGTTGGACGAAGCCTTTGTTGGCATGGTTCAGTGTGAGGTGTCCCTGCTTATGGCAGGCGGGTTGGAACTAGATGATCTTAAGGTTCTTTCCAACCCTAACTATTCTATGATTCTATGAAATCCAGAGCTCACCTAACTGACCACATGCAGAAAATGAACAAGTCCATTTTATGATAGAGAAAACAAGAACTTTTGAATACAAGCAAGAAGTCTGCATAGCCAGGAAATCAGACAAGCAAATAACTGTTTGACTACCTCTACTATTTTGCAGCTCTGAAATAAGGGCACTGAAATCTATATACAAGATTTACAACATGAATTGTCACAGACTTAAACAGTGACAACACAGTACTGCTGCTTTATTTCTCTTCTCTCTGTAATAATTTCTAATTCTCTATTTGCCTTTCTGACTACTGCTGAGCCTTGCGCCAACATTTCTGGGCTTATCACAGTGACTTCAGGAGTCCCTTCCTGCATGACAATATCTAGCAGACTTTCCTATAGCTTAATAATTCTAACAGATTTATAAATCCAACCTGCAAAAAAGTCTTCTAAAGATACAGCCCAAAAGAAATAGGACATCTGTCACCAGTTGGTTAGCTACAAACAGCTAGAGCTACAAATAGCTAGAAAAACTGTAGTAGCTCTATGCTAAAGTAGCTAGCTGATAAGGAAAGGTGGGCAGTGCTTGCAGGTTTGTGTACTCTGCCCATATAAAAGTTCTAGCTATTAAGGCTTTTAGAAATCTGGAGTTGGAACAGACAGCTGTAAGTTGCTGGATGATCCTTATGAACAGAAAATCCTGTAGTGAAAAGGGAACTTTGTTTGCAAAATGGCTGCTCTAAGGGTGCAGATCCAAAAGTGGTGAAGCCAATCTAAGTGCATATCATTTAAACTGCAACACTAAGTCTGGAGTTCTTCCTTCAAAGGCACTTACTGCAAAAGTGTGCAACACTGAAATCTCTTCATTCTGGACACAGCACTGAGAGTCCTGGTGAGCGGGTACAGCACTGACATCAGGAGCAACTGAGAGGGTAAGAAGGACCAGTGTCTCCTAGATACTAAGAATGCAGCTGTGCAAGTTAAATTTGTAAGAATTACGACAGTTAGACATTTCTACCAAGACAACAGGATCAGATCTGTTCCTAAGCAGCTCTTCACAAACCCCAGACACACTTTTGGATCCTACTTGAAACTGCATTGCACAGCTGGAGGAAAGGAAAAGACAACGTTTGTGATGAGGGCACAAATAAGAAAACCCCAAAATTTCTGATACAACATGCTGAAGGAGTGAAGCTTGTTAACATTTTAATTTGTTAAATTATCCCCTTTTCTGCTGCTGGAATGTGTCATTCTTTGTGAACTCCATCTGGGAAATGACCAGAGTTGAAACAAAATGAGACAGTTTATGCTTGGAAGCGAACATCAAAACCATCTTTTGTCTGTAAAACCAGAGCTGCTTAAAGTTGACTGCTAAGTTAATTCAAAAGGAACATTTTAATGGCTATTGGGACAGCTGGAAATACAGAGGCTACTATCCAAGATAATCACTAGTGAGAGCAGGCCTGATGAGATGTTAAACATTGTGGGCCAAGTCACTTCTTGACTGAAATGGAGATGTACAGGATAGTTAGCCAACAGTCAGCAAGGTGAATCTGAGAGGGAGCAGAGACTTGGGCACGGACCATACACAGAAAACAGGTCAGAGGTTTTTGAGAACTCAAATGGTTTGACACTTATCACTGCCCTTCTCAGGGAAAGAAGTCCCTGTGCATTTTCTGAAATAAACAGAGGCACCAAAAGTTGCTGACATTCTGTTACCTCCAGTTGTTTCTCCTTATACCTATCAGAAGTAATCAGGACCCAAGATAATAGCTACATCTCCCAAGAAGGATTCCTGCCATGGTTAAGTGGCATTTTCCAATCCAAAGGTATTTTTGGAGGTCAAAAAGGGCTTGTGTACCTGGGAACTTAAGTGTTTCTCTCTGCAATGTTTGTTTCTGTTTATATCCTTAAAGCATCAGACCTACCACCTCTTCAGCATCAGCTATCTCACAATTCAGATGCTCCCAGCAACAACCCTGAAACATGGCAAGTCCCTTCAGAATGTATGGCTGAGAAGAGACTGAAAAGAGGCATCTTACCTCTGTAAGAGTGACACTGTTATCTCTGGAGAGATAACAGATGCTGGATGGGCAGGAAAGACGTGACACAAAGTGGAGGTTTATTGCTAATGGGCCAGATAAGTTTATCATTTTAGCTATATACCTGCAATTGACAACCAAGGAAAAAATGACTTGTGCTGGCACTGAACCCCTTTTCTCCAAAGGATGAGGAAAAGAAAACTTAGCTTATATTCCAAAGCAGTTTTAGTTGTTGGATCCTCAATTTGAGCTAATCAGTATGCAGAGCAACAAGCTGCTTGTCCAGAACACCTGCCTCCTGAATCAAAACCATGTGTCCTTTGCTGTCACAGCTCTAAACTGAACCTGATGGCTATAGAGATAGGATGTATTTGTACATACAGCACTACCAAAGACTTTGGCAAAAACCATGTTACTCTCCTGAGATAAGAAGTCGATCATCAAGGCTTCTGCCTTCTCCCTAAAGCTCTCTTCTACTATATTCCCTGATAAGTACCTGCAGGATCTATAATGGAAATATCACCTCCACAGTAATTTCTACAGTGCTTAGAGGACACCATTGTTCTACAGCCTAAAAATCCCTGTGTGAGGATTTAGTGTTCCCAAGGGCCTCTTGGACATCAAATGTTTTCAAAGCTATTAGCTCTGATGGGTTTTTGAATAAGGCTCAGAGAAGCCACTTGATCAGTATTTCTCATCAGAAAAGGTAGCTCTGACCTGGTAAAATAAAAATTACTGAGAAGGAGGAGGAGGAAGAAAGCCCATACAGCCCACAGGTTCTCTGAAAGCAAGGAAATGAGATTTGATTTACTCCGTGATCAATTTCAGCTTGAATTTCTACTGCATAAATTCAGTTTGGCTGAGCAATGTCCTCATCAGAGGCTGTCCAAAGCAATAAGAGGTGATCCACAGAATGATCTTTGAAGCAGAAGGTTCAAAGACTCGGTGAGGTGGGGCTTTTTTTAGGATGTTTTTGCATGTGCAACCCACAAACCTGTGTCTTCCAAGTCAGAGGAAGACAATATAAAAAAGCAATTAGATACAGTGCATACACAGCTCCTTATTGTTGCCAATTAATCAATTCATTTCTTTAGTTCACTGGTTAAATTTCCTCTTACTACACAGCAGAGAACAACTCCAGGTCCATGTTTTCTATCATTCAGAGGGATTAGATAATGAGCAGAAATCAGTCACTAAAAGGACTTAAGGGCTTCAGTTCAGGGATTAATAACTCAGATGCTTTTTCTCCAGATCTTAAACCCACTGATTTTTACTGCATCAGATGGGCAGTTTTATTTGCACAATCATTTTCTTTTTTAAATGGGAATCTTAAACTCTGCTCTTCCAAAAATGCTGCTGCATTTCCCTCTCGATGTTATTTTAATGTCTGATTTTTTTACTGTATTTAAAGAGGATTTCATGCTTGTTTAGCAAATTCCTTGAGAAACTGTACCTTATACTAATACACACAAGTTCAAGCTCTACTTGACTTTTCCTGACTAACCAGATATATCAGTTGAGCAGTCCCATCAGGAATTCAACACCACTAGAAGGCAGTTCAGGTGGGAGCTTTTCTGAATCTCCCATTCAGTCTCACATGTCAGAGAAGCTGTACAAAATCTGGAGTTTGCATGTGTTTGATCATGTAGTAACACCTTTGAGGTGGGAGAAACCATAAGGGTCCACTCTCACCCTGGGTTAAAACAGAATAATTTAGTACTGCACTTATCCTGTGAGAAACCAAGTGACACAAGTTGAAGGGGGGCACATCTGTGTTACTCCGCAGACTCTGGTCTTACAGTTATGAGAATCATTCACAAGGGGGAGTTTCAGTGAAACAGTGCTATGGTTTAACCCAAATGCATCTGCCACCTTGGGCTGTATGAATAAAAGCCAAAAGCAAGCCTACAGGTTGAAAAATTCAGGTGTTTTAAAGTTTTGGGGTTTGTTGTAAGTCAACAGTAGCCTGAACTGGTCTGACTCAAGACTAAATTTCTTCTATATGCCTTTAAGGACTGGCTTGTGACTGTGCCTAGAGCTTTTGCTAGGTGCATTTTATAAACAGTAATAAGTAGAGCTATTCACTTGGTTTACTGCTTCTAGACTAAAGCTGCCAACTACAATGAACTCAGAAAGAACAGGAAAGCAGGGCTGGCAGCAGGCACAGGATACATCACAGTAGCAAGCAAAGGTTGTGCACTATGAAAGGTTCATGGTTTTTCCTCCTCATGTCTTTAAAACATGTCAAGGGCACTAATTAAGAGGGTACCCAAGGCACACAAAGGCTATGAAGAAAGATGTCCCTAGTGCCCTGTTAAAGCCCTATCCCAAGATGACTGCTGAGGCATTAGGAGCCTGCTGAACTCCCAGACATAAGTCTCCAAAACTGTCTAATATTCAGAAAGAATTCAGAGATCACAAGAGCTGCAGAACTCAGAAAAGCAGATAGGAAATAAAGTGACCTACTTTACATTCTGCTATCACATGTTGGAAGTGACAGGATCGTAAAATGCCTGAAGAGGCACATGTAAAGGAAACCTCTCAAATATGTGTGCTGTCAGCAGTGTGATGGCACACAGCCCTACCTCCCCAACAGCAGAAACAAGGGCAGGGAAAAGCTCACATCAAATACTGTGCCAGAACAACAATTCAATATCCAGAGAGAAGGGAACATACAGTAGGAGCTATACGGAGTAAGAGATGCCTGCAACGAATGCCACTCACCATTACCCCAGCAGGCATTAAAACCTCTGCTTGCAATAAGCTGTGACCTTAAATATTTTGTAGACATTTCTGTAGCATCTGTTTTTGTCTTAGTAACAAGAAGCAGGACAGAAGAACCTGCAGCAGTCTGCGAGCACCTGGGTACAACTATGTACCTTTTAAACCACAACCCTGTTGAGGGCTGGAAAGTAAAGGGGAGATTATGAGCGCACAGGCAGATGAATTTTTCCTCCCTTTTCTTCAAAGGGGATGCTAGCAAAATAAAATCCTCCTACTTCCCAGATTTGAGTCCTGAGATTTCTGCATCATTCTTTTTTAAAACAAAGATCAGGGTCAAACCAACTGGCCATTTTTCTTCAAGCATCTTAATCTGACCTTTTCCAAACTCATCAAAGAAAAAGCTCTCCCTAACAGAGATAAGCTGAGGGTACAAATTTACAACCTCATGTGCAAAAAGCATGGCAGCTTCCTTCCAGGTTTCCCAATAGAACAGTTACCTCCATGTTCAAACTACGGTTCACTCAAGTGAAGGGTTTCTGGGTGAGGATGAGAGACCAGGCTACAGCTCAAGCTAATAATGTAGCTCACAAGACCGTAAGTTTCTCATTTAACTTAATGACTTCCTGATGAGCAACTGGGACAGGACTGGTCAGTGACCAAGTTTCTTATGCTAGAATATCTGGAACAACATTAACTGCCCAGCTCCAGTATCACCAAGTCCTAGTTCTGAAACATCAACATACTAAATAGTGACAGATACACTTTAGGACTCAAGCAGTCCTGGAACATTATCCCTTCGGGCACTACTGAGGGTGGAAAGCTCAGCAAGAACTGTATGATGTGGGGAACTGTCATCAGCCACAGAAATTAAGTTCAGATTATATTAATATTCTCCCCTGCAAAAAGTGTGTCATGCTCATGTATCTGTGAAGTAGGCTGAGATGAGGCATTATAGTACCTTTATTTTTATTCTTCTGAGAAAGGTAGTTTAGCCCAGCAACAGACCTAAGTTTCCTTTCTATGCCTACAAAGCGACTAGTAGGTGGTACTGTAACTAAATAGGTCCATCACTTAAAATAGAAAAGCACATCTTTACAGCTGAGGTGAGAACTAAGAGTCTGTAGTCAGATGCTTCCATCAAGTCACTGGCTTTCAGGACCCTCAACAACAGGGTAGAAAATTCCCAGAAAAGCAGCCTGGATGCAAAAGAAACCCAAACAAACACCACCACAGACAATCATAAAGTCTAAGTTCCAGCATGACTACCTTGGCTCCCTCACAAATCCACATTTGTTTCCATCAGCTGGAATACTGCTCCTGCATTTCAAGGTGTTCAACAAAAAAGAGTAGTTCTTGTGAACAAAACACAGCCTTACAAAGCCTGTACTGTAGCTCACAGTTACCTTTTTTAAGAATTGAAAGGGACAAAACACACCTGCAGATACTGCCACAGGATGCTCTATCTAGATCCACATCTGTGCGACATCCCGTAACATGAAATGACTGATAAACCTAAGGGTGACAGTGACAGCTATCATGTCATGCAAGCGGGATAAGTGCCTGACTCCAGCAAACACCAACATGACAAAGCTTAGCAAAGGCTAGTGTCTAGGTTTGGGGAGGGGTGTATGTATTTCTAGTGCACAAGAGGACTGGAAAAGGAGACTCTGTCGCTAGCCAGCTGAGCACACTCTTCCTTTAAACACTTGGAAGGAGAGCTGCTGCAGAATGAGACACATCTGAGGGGTCATCTGTGTGACTTCTATATTCACATACAGATTGATCCATCCTGGGTTTGGAACATTAATTTTCACAGAACTAGAAGGCTGCCAAGCACAATGCAATGCCAAAGTGCAAAGACTGGTGTCTTGTAGGAAGAGAAATGGTTCGATTCACAGATGTACTGAAGATACGCAACCAGAGTAGAGTTGATAGCAGCAAACAAAGAAACATTTTCACAGTATCACCACTATACTATTATTTCAGGCTTTCCACTGAATTAACATACTCATAGGGCTCCAGGGCTGCTTAGTTTGCTCTGCAAAAGGTAATACAGACCTTCCTAAAGACAAAACATCCCAAGAATAAGCTAGCCAAATTGTGCCAGCTCCCCGATGCAAAATCTCATTGCCAGAAAGTTAGTGTCTTTCTTTGTCATCAAATTTCACTGGAAGGAGCTGTCACTGTCTGAAATGCAAACAGTCCATTAGCAGGACTGATCTGTGGTAAGTGGGAGAAGCATCCATAAGAACTTCTCCCTCTCTGTGACTTCTACATAGGACCCCAATCCAGCATTTTCTGAGAAGTCATGAAGTGCAAGAGTAAGATTTCAACAGGACTGTGTGTGTTTTTACATCCAACTCAAAAACAAATGCAGCCTGCTAAGGGAAATACACTTGGGAAACCAAGATGGGGTTTGTGCACAAATAAGCCCTAAGCACAATATTTCATTAGTTCGGTTCTGCACACAGTAGGACTTAGTGGAAAGTATCCAACTAGGAGGCTAAGGCATATGGCAGGGGCTACTGGAAACAACATTATTAGATGTCAGTCTGCAATAAACTACCCCGTTCTCTAGATGTTAAGGATATATCAGCAGATTTTCCATACTTCTCTCTTATTGTCAGATGTCATCCTAACTAACCTGTGCTTTTATGGAAGAGAGAATCTTCCTAGTTTAAACTAACATTGATGCAACTGTGACACACCAATTGACATTGACAGAAGCAATGGTTGCTGGGTCATATCAGCTTATTTCAGAAATCCTACATATTTTCAGACAACAGTCCAGAACAATTAATCAGCTTCTTGTCTGGGAGGCTGGAATATACTTTCCCTGGTAGCAATTAGTGGTTATTGATGGAGAACATAAATCTGTGGCTTAGAAAAAGCAAAAGAGGAACTCCTACAAACAAGTGCTCAGGTGAAAGCAAACACAGAGCCATGAATTAATATCATTCCACAGGCCTACACTCATGCCAGCTATGAAGCAGATGCTGCTGCTGAAACAGCACGTGCTGCTAGCAATACTTTGCTCCCCAGGAGCTTATCTGTGCCTTAACTGCGCCATAAGGGAGTCTAAGCACCCTCTGACTAAAGCAGTGGAATTGATTTATAGCCCCCAGCATCTGGCTGATGCAGAACCACCTTCCTCAGTTCCAACTCTCTGGACACCATCCTCCCCTCTTGCTGTCTTTGAATGACACACCTTAGCTCCCTGAGCAATCCCACTGCCTGCCTGAGAGCTCCTATGAAGACAGGAAGAGATGCTGCCTTCTCTATTAAAAGGTTTGCTTTGAGCTCTCTACTGCAGACAAGGAATTTGGATTTATTGTCTTAACATTAAATGCCAAGGGCTAGAGAGCCAAAAAAACAAATCTTCCAGCTGAGTGGAGTTTTGTCCAGGTGTGGCACCTTTTGGCTCAGCAGCACTTACTCTCTTGCTCCAGGAGGCTTAGAGACTGCAAAGCTCAATTGGCTTCCCACTTTAAAATCAGAGCAATGACCCAATTTGTCACTTTTGGAAAACAACTGCAGCTCCAGCTAGAGGATCTAGAGGAGGAAGGCAGAAAAACATCATCTGCTACAGTAGGATACTACCAGACAGAAGGAACAGTAGCAGTCTCTGAAGGCAGGAGTTTTATCCTAAAGAAGCCCAAAAAGGAGTGTGGCTATCACTCACTGCACAGTCCATCCCCTTATGCAAGAGGAGAATTTGAATCTAAGAATGCTTACTCGCAGATGCATCACAGCAGGCTATAGCCTGCCTGCTTTTATGACTCTAAGGCAGAGAGCTTACTGAGCGTAAGGAAGCTTAGGGTGGAGCTAAGGACTGGAGCAACAAAGTACAGTGCTATAAATCCAGCTTTACAGAGGACGATGAAAGAAGCCTGCGTGGTATCTACATGCATTATGCACCTGGCAACAGCTAGTGTTTATTGTTCCTGTTTCACAAGGGATTAAAAACCCCTTCTCAACCTGAAGTTTTACAAAATGCAGATTGAATTGTGCGTTCACACAAGCCAGCCTCTGGCAGCTCCTCCTTTAATTGTAGATGTGCAAAGTTGTAATTTAATCTTTATAAACACAGACTGGTTTGATCCCTCTGTTGCAATCCTCTGAAGAGTCTTCCCTGCCCCATGCAGGCGCTTAGCGATGATAGGAATCTGTAACACTGCTTTGCACTTCCCCAGCAGCTTTCCCCAGCAGATCACACAGCATTTCAAATGCTGCCTGGCTCCCCAAGGGCTCCACATCAGCTGCCCTCTAACTGGGAGGACACAGGGCTCAAGGTTTGTTCAAGGCAGCAGAGCCAGCTAGGAAGCACTTCAGACCCCAGCCTGCAGCCCCTTCCTCTAGCTACCCATAGCCCCTTTTCCAGGTTTAGTCAAGTATCACACATAAAACAAATATGCCAGGCAATATGAGAAGTGTTTTGTGAAATACTTTTCGTGTATATTGTGAAATATACTGGACAAGTGTCCAGTGCCCTGGAACAAACAAGGATAAACACTGGAACTAGAGTATCATCAGTCTGTCTCCACTGTATGAAGTGGGAGCTTATTACAAAGCTAAACCTATGGTTCTTGCGCAGCATGCTCCCAGTTCTGGATCCGGCTGGACTCCTAAGTCACATCCCCAACTGCTGCCTCTTTAGCCCCAGCACAGAAACTCACCTAGCTGCAGGAGACTCTACCCAGTTGCAGCCAGCAACAA
Source organism: Agapornis roseicollis (assembly GCA_002631895.1). Taxonomy (NCBI): domain Eukaryota; kingdom Metazoa; phylum Chordata; class Aves; order Psittaciformes; family Psittacidae; genus Agapornis; species Agapornis roseicollis. The sequence goes on from NDXB01011749.1 coordinate 107,298, forward strand.
GTAGCAGCTCTGGAAGGCAGCTCTTCCAAACCAAATCCCCAGCATTCAGCGGTCACCTACATTACAGCAGTGTTCAGGTCCTATCAGTCCTTGTGGTACTAGCAGTAGCCAGGCAAGGATGTGAAAACAGCCGTGAGAGTTGAAAGCAAGTCTTACTTTGAAGATTAATGGACTTATTTTATTACCAGTTTGTACTTAAAGGCAGCCCTTAATCTGCCCAAGAGGATGTGCCCAGGCAGAAGGAGGTTATTCTGCCCCTCTGCTCTGCTCTTGTGATACCTCAACTTGGAATACTGTGTGCAGTTCTGGTGCCCTCAACATAAAAGGACATGGAACTGTTGGAACAAGTCCAGAGAAGGCCACGAGGATGATCAGGGGACTGGAGCATTTCCCATATGAAGACAGGCTGAGAAAGCTGGAACTGTTCAGCCTGGAGAAGAGAAGGCTGCGTGGAGACCTCATAGCAGCCTTCCAGTATCTGAAGGGGGCCTATAGGGATGCTGGGGAGGGGTTCTTCATTAGGGACTATAGTGACAGGACAAGGGCTAACAGGTTAAAACTTAAACAGGGGAAGTTCAGATTGGATATAAGGAAGAAATTCTTTCCTGTTAGGGTGGTGAGGCACTGGAATGGGTTGCCCAGGGAGGTTGTGAATGCTCCATCCCTGGCAGTGTTCAAGGCCTTGCTGAACAGAGCCTTGGATGACACGGTTTAGTGTGAGGTGTCCCTGCTTATGGCAGGCGGGTTGGAACTACATGATCTTAAGGTCCTTTCCAACCCTAGCTATTATCTATGATCCTATGATTGCCCAAAGAAGCAGTAAGAAGCAAGGCATGCCTTAGTATTTGCAATGCACAAAGGGTGGAAAGACTCCTCTGCTCCAGGAGTAGTTAAGGGGATCCAGAGTTATAATACCTCCAAGATGCACACAGCAACAAACTGCCAGTAGTGGTACTAGGCAGACACCTTCATGTCAAGCCTGAAAGAAGCAAATTGAAGGGTTTCTCCCATTTCTCATTGGGGTTTATGGGACTGAATTAGGAATAGGGTTACATCTCTCCAGCAGCAGGTGTTTTTAAAAACAAAGCCCTTCTTCTGTCCCTCTAATGGCCTACCACATGTTATACCCCTTCCTTCAGTGATGCACAGTTTATTGTATTCTGCATGTTAATGAAAAGCACTACACAGCACAAAATCAGTGCCCCAAAGCTCACCTCCAGCTTCAAAGCTCCTTCCAGCAAAGCTGATCAGTCCTTGAAGGCTCTTCAGAGCCATTCAATCCAACACACTGCATAAAGCAGTCTGAGGCATCAGTAAATTGCAGGGATTTTCTCTGGTAAACAACAACAGCAGCAAAAAATCTAAACCAGAGAATGCCCCCATCAGATAGGCAAAACAGCAATTTGCTAACTCCAGAAGTCTTTTTATATAGATCCTTTTAAACCTGGAATTCCAATTTCACCTGGGGCAGCTCAGCTCTGTGTAGTTAAATGATACAATCTGTTTCAGACCATTAATCATGAGTAGGTGTCCGTAATGAGACCGTGAAACCCAACATCCCTGCCTCATTTGCAAAGATATGATGACTTTAAATTAGGGCTTTGCCTTGGTGACCCCTTAGCTGGTGTTTCACATTCCTACTACTGTGGCAACAGGGCACTGGGAAGCTTGATACTTTCTATCACGCAGCTCACTACAGTTCAGAAGTGAAGCAGCATTATGCCAAAACCACTTAGAAGTATTTCTGGAGCCCTCACAACAGGTTATATTAACGTAAGAGATTGGGGGAATTTACTGTACTAGCAAATAGCACTGATGGTACTTAGCATTTTAAAAAATACCCAACACAAAAGCCAAAAGGCTCTTTTAACTCTTAACACCACTGCCTGCAGTGCTCTAAAACAGCAAAGCATTTGGTATCTGTCAATGATTTTGCTGCTAGTTATGGAAATCAGAACAAGTTGAATAAACCATGACATCAGTGGCTCAGTATTAGAAGACTTTAGGACATCTAAAACCAACAGCACTCTTTTGTGAATTTCTGTGCAAGTCACTGACAGAGCCTCCCTGAGCTGTGCTTTGGGTTCGACCTTCGAAGCCTCACTAGGTAACAAAAAGTCATGTGGGCAGAAAGGAATATTCAACATTTGAGCTATGACCTCAAGGAAAAAGATGGCTTTATGAGATTGCCTGACCAAACTGAACTGCAGCTACCCACAGTGCTGGGTTAATGGTTGGACTTGATCTTACAGGTCTTTTCCAACCTAAATGATCCTATAATTCTACCCAAGTTATGAAGGTATTGCAGTGTGGAACGACCCAGGTATTACACTCATCTGTCATTTAATTTCAAAAGTGATACAATTGTCCTGTTTTTCCATCAGAATGTGTTCTGGCTCCAAGCACTTTTCATCTGCAGTTACCAGACTAATGCCCACAGTACAGATGTTCACAGTGGGTTGCCACACCGAATTTAATGCCACCTCCAAACCAGAGGTATCAGTGTCCCCACTGCAGCTGGGAAGAAAGAGGGGCTTCTATTAGAAAAAAGTGCATAGATGTTCCTGACTAGCATCATTAGTCCTACATGTCTGCCATCTCAATTTTAAGGCCCTTAGAGATGAAATCAGAGAGAGAGCAAGCACCAAAAAGAAAATGAATCAAATGAGACCTTAGTGAGCCATTTTGCTAACTGGCACAAAACTTGCTTGGCATGCAAGGCTCCACAAGCCATTACTGCTCAGAGATTTCACTAAAAGTAGTGGGCTCCTCTTACTTCAGCTTCTCTAGAATAACTGTGCTGTATCACCATTAGGCAGAGAGCTACCTTCTTACAAACAGCTGCTCTTTCACATTCAGAAAAGGCAGATGTGAGACCCCATCCACATCACTCATGCTCTGTGTTTTCAGTCTTTTTGTTTGTCTGTGTTTGCCCTTCTGGAGCAGCTCTTGTGCTGCTGTTTTCTCATTGCCTTGACTCTGTTCTCTGCAACTGCTTCCGCTAGAAAAGATGTGGGGAACTTCTCAGATCAGATATGGTACAGAGGAAGTCTACTGCCCCCAGTGTGTTAAGTACAAGGCAGTCCAGTCATCTGGAGAGTGCAGATAAGTGTATGAATTCATTTCACAGCAGGCTATTTTGCCCTTTGACTTCAAACAGACCAAAACTTATTTGAAGACATGGGAATAATCACTTGCATGAGAAGAGCTAAAGCTACACTGGCAGCTAACAGCCAGCCCTATCTTTTTGACTATGCAGCATCTTTTAAACGATAGGCGGGCATGTGCCAAACATGCTGAGAGGGAGAATACCAGAAAAACACAAATCAAGACTGAAGTCAGGTTTAACAAATTAGCAAGTGAGGGAAGATGCCAATAGCTGGCTAAGACATTTCCTGTTTCATGGTGAGGATCTACAGCAAGGTCAAAAGAGCTAACAACCAGGAAGGATGAGTCTGCCTTGGCAAGCAGGCTCTTTGCAGAATGTCACTGGCAAGGATCCCATGGTGTTGACAGACTGACGTGGCTCATCATCAAATCCCTAGCATTTGCTTGTCCCTGGGAATCTCCTGCTCTTTGCTCAAGAAAATATGGAAGGAAAAAGGTCTCTTCCCAGTAGGAAAAAGGTCTCTTCCCAGTATGCCTGATCTGAACACTGGATAAACCTCACAACAGTAAGCAAGACAGTTCCATGACGTCTGGCAAATACACCTGGCTACAGCACAGATCTGTATATTCAAACTATGGTTCCTGGAGATCTTTAGCACTGAAGATGTACAAACATCTTCAGTGGTAATAACAGTCTATCCTTAAAACAATCCCATGTTCATCACTTTCATGGGCCTACAAATCCCCTCAGCATGTAATAATATTAACATTAAAAACAATCCCATGTCCATCATTTTCAAGGGCCTATAAATCCCCTCAACATGTAATAATGTTAACACTAATGCTTATAAATAAAGAAGAAAGCACTGAAATGTCAGACTGAGAATGATAATAAGCGGACATTAGTTATTAACAGGGTAATAAAGCCTTCAATAGGATTAGGAAAAGAAAAACAGCACAATCTCTTTCAGCTGATTACTTAGCTACTTTTAAGGATATTAAAAATACAAAAAAGAAAGGAATAATAACAATAATAATAACAAAAACATATGAACAGAATGCCAGAGCAGTCAGGAGGCAGCATAGAAAGCTTAGCACAGGCTCAAGAGTGTGCCAAGCTGAGTAGGTTCAAGTGAATTAGAAGCAACTCAGAACAGCTGGAAATTCCTCTTCAGATGGAGCTATGTCAAAGCCATGCCTGCCTGCTTAATAGGAGACCCTCCAATAACAGAGGAGTATGAGCAGCCATATGACAATCAGGAAGGAAAGTTTCATTAAAAGGAAAGTTGAACAAATGTTTCCAGTAAAGAAATAGCAGTGTACTGAAATGGTTGAAATAATGCAAAGAAGAGAATGATCCCAAATGTAGTATTTGTGTGTGGATATACAATTTAAATGTCAGCATTAAATATTTCGATGTGGTATACTTAAAAAAAAAAAACAACCAGAGCTGTAAAGGAAGGTGGATTTTGTGTAGGATATATTTATGGAGAGAAGGGGAATTAAGTGAACATATATATAAAAACAAATGGTACAGCTGGAAGGAAAAAAGAGACTGCAGCAGCCAAAAGGCAAACTTGACTCCCTACTCCATGCTGAACAGCTAACACAGAATAAAACCAACAAATTCCATTACCCCACAAAAGCCATACACTGGCCTTGGTCTCAGCCATCTACCATTACCTCTCATGTACTTACCCTATGGGACAACTACCGACAGAGGGGAAACCACAGTCCAGCACTCAGACCTCAGCTCAATGACATAACTGGAAGTGGAGGCAAGTCTCCTCCTTGTGCAGTAAATTGCAGAGCATTGATTAAACACCCTCACTCAGAGTCCCTCACCACAGTGACATCTCCCTTATTTCTCTGCAGTTCACCAGGGCCTATTATTGCTTTGTTTTGTTTGATGTTCTCCTTATGTTGAGAGAAAGCATGAAGAGAGAAAAGAAAAAAGAGAAATCTAACTGTCTTTCAAGCTTCCTAATCATCTTCCTCAAAATGCTCTATGCATCAGCACTGATTTCATTATCTGCCTCCTGCTAGAGATTTTATTTAAATAGTAACACACAGGGAAGAAAGGATTTAACCTGAACCCCTTGAACTGCTGGGGGATGAATACTACACAGAGCTGACAATGAAAAGCCTGTTTCCTTTCTCAGACTAACCTAAAGACTATGCAAAATTTCTCTCTATCCAAGCCCCTAAGGTTTTAAATTGGGCTATCAAAAGCTTTTTCCTTTTTTAGGGGCCTGGGTTGAGGTAATCAGCGTTATCATCAATGAATGAGGACTGATAAAATGAACCATCACAAAGCATAGCTGTGGGTAGAGTGACTTGCAGAGGCAGAACAATACAGGAAAAATGAGTAAATTAATACCAGTGTTCTTCTATCCAGCTACATCAAGAAGAGAATGAAAAACAGTAGGGTCCACATTTTTCCCCCACTGCAGCATTCAACCTGAGACTTTGGATTATTACATATTACAGATCAAGTAGGATAATAAACAAAAAGGTTAGTGGGAAGCATGGAACAGTATCATTAAGTAATGAGTAAAAATATCAGGAACAGAAAGAAAAAAGAATTCCAGAGTATGATACAGTCAGGACCTTTTAACAGGCACAAGTGTGGGATCCCATCCGGTTGAAGAAACAATCCAAGGTAACTCAAATGATGTCTGTCCTAGACTGCATACACAATTTTTCCCACAGAAGGAGCTGTGTCTGGGATGATGCCCATAGCTCGCATGGCATCTCTGAATTTTGACCATCGCAGGCTCCTGCAGAGTCATTTACCTCTCCAAGAGTGTTTAACATATAATCCTGATATTTTATTTTGGGAAATAGGCCATCTCTTCCCTTCCTGAGACCACGTACAGCAGCCTATTTCCCAAAAGACACATTTACACATTTATGCAATACAAGCAGGACACAAAGAGAGCAAACCAGGACAAATTAAGAAAGGGGAACCTAACCCCATCACTCACTTTATTAAAAACCTTCTCTTTTCAAAATCTAAACCAACTGAATTCAATTATCCTAGAAAATTTCTACCAACTGTTGCCTGAGTTCTAATTCCCTGATATCACAGAAAACCAAGCCACATATAACAGTTCCACAATAACTAAATTCACTGCCAAACTCTTCCTGCCCCATTCTAAATGCCAGCATCCTCACAGTTCCCAACCACACTTCCTGACAATGCCGCATATTTTCATTATTCATAACCATCCTTCTGCATTTGCTGGACGAAGATGGCTGCATGTGATGGTAAAACAGGCTAAAGCAAGCCTTGTTGCTCTTTCTCTCACGTACATCTAAACAAGGAATACAAGAATCCTGCCTTCACTCCTTCTACTGCTGCCACATCATTAGTTCCAGTGGGCACAAGGTAGTTCTAGTCGCCTGTATTCCAGAGGTCAACATGAAAAAGGTCGCTGTGTGCCCGGCTTACCTGATCCTCAGAGAGCTGAGATATGTGATTCACGGCAGCATAAGACTCTATCTTCGGGTTGAAGTGGTTGATGATGGCTCTGAAACAAAGAAGGGAAAATTTCAGAGGTCTTGGGAACAGTTCAAGGATGCAGCAGAAATCCCCCACCAGCTTGAGTCAGTGCACATGGAGCCACAGTCCTGCAAGAAGTCATTCCTCCCTCTTCACACCGTATCACTTGCTCTGCTGGAGGCATGCTCCCTGCTGAGAGGCCAATACAGATTCAGTCACAGGCTGACAGGAAATTGCAAGCATGGGCACTGCCCTATGCATGGGTGCATTCATTCCAGCAGATACGGGGCTGTGCTCACTGCTCTGGCAGAGGGAATCACTGCCTTGCTGGGAACAGCCTGCAAACTGCCCAGTGTTCCAGCAAAGTACAGCAAACCTGGCCATTGCTGTCCCATCTTGCTCAGAAACTGCATCTCTTCATCCCTTCCAAAGTCACTATCACTTGATATTTTGCTCTGTGGAATTTTGTTTCTGATGCACTGTAGCTGTTTAAAATGTAGCATGTTTAAAATGTAGCTGACTCTTACTTGTAGTCATCCATCACTGCAGCCATTACTATGACTTCCTATAAAAACTTTAGCCCTCAGCCCCAATTTAGATCACTTGAGACAACTTATGTCAGTGTCCCAAACACAGCAGCAGAAACACTGATCACTCCTCATGTCTCTTATTGCTTCCACCAACAGACTCTCCTTTCCTTCTAGGTGGATCTAGATGCAGGTGTGAGAAATCTAAAATTGAAAGTAATAATTGGAGAAAGTAAATCAAACTGCAGCTGGAATATTTCCTCAGCCTCTTCTCTGCTCACCAGGTGCAGATGGGAAGACAAATGGCAAGACAGTAATGTCTCCCTGGGCTAGAGTTTGCAACTGGTCTAGTTGGGATATTACTCATGAGACCTACTGCTGAGGTAAATGCTCATCATGGGAACAGCCCATGTCAGTGCTCGGCACAGATGTGCACTGACTGTGCCTAGAGAACACTTGCTTAGCCAAATTGCAGCACAGCAGCAGTCAGGGCTTTCACTCTCATATTCATCAGCACGAAAATTCCCTCTAGCTCTCCCTTTTGAGCTCTAATGGGTTCTCTCCTCCCCATACTTCCCCCTGCAGAAGGGCTTTCAGCTGCTTTTTCCAGACCTCATCACAGCTAAAAGCTGCTGCCTGAGTCCAGGAATAAGTGGTATTCAGTAGTGCCAATCAGAGGAAAGAAAACCTTCCTGGAAGCATCCTTACTTCTGTAAATACACAGATAAATAAAAAAAACCAACAAAACAAAACACAACAAAAAACACCTCCTAAATCCAAAAAACCCACCAAACCTAAATAGAATCTTCAGATTCACTGCAACATTCCCAGCCACACACCTCATCAACACACCAGATGCAGTCCACGCACAGGGCAGTCATTCCAGCAACTGCTCCTGCAGCATCACTATGTAACTTAGCACAGTGGGATTTCTGCAGTCTCGCCAGCCTTGACAGTTACATCAGTAAAGCAAATTCAGCAGGACCCCTGCCAAACTTCCCCTACCACTCCTGCCTCTAGAGGAGGGCAAGCCAGAAGGTAGAGACGTGCCCAGGCTCTTCCCATTTCAATCCAACCAGAGAAGCAGCTCCTGTGAGTCACAATCACACCCTCCATTACCCAGGCTCTTGAACACTGTGGCTTTCAAGTTGCATGTTTCATGCCTGGCTGGAGTTATATTTATGCTCCTACAGGACGCGCTGCAAGCTATTGAAAGAAAAGGGAACACAGACTTACAACAACTTAACTTCTGGCTTGACAGAAGGTTTGGCAGCTCAGAGGGGTTCAGTGCACTCACATGGTTCCAACATTTACCAGGGAACAGATTTAGCATTTATTTGTATCCACCGCTGAGAAGCACTTCAACATGGGCTGCCTGCTCACAAGCCCCTGCTCAAATCTGAGCTAGTGGAGCAGCACCTGCAATCACAGCTGGGATTCACCCAGGGAAAGCAAAACCAGCAACCAGCTGCCACAGCAGTAAGAATCAACAAACATTAAGGAAGAGAAAGAATTCAAGTTTCCTTCCTCATTTCCCTAAAGGCAAATGGACAGCTCCTCAGTAACTAGAGGAAAAAGTTCAGCTGTTTAATTTGTTTCAAGATTCCTTTTTCACTATGAAGAATTCATTCCCAACCTGACTTTTTGCAGAGCTGCTCTGAACCTGTATGCAGCCTGGGGCGGAAAGGCACAAAGAGTTCAGACTCAATCCTGGCTCTGTGTAACCAGATTCTTACTGGCCAGCATACACTACCAAGGACACACACTCTGCACATGGTACAACCCTTCCCCATATGTCTGCTATCAGAAATTCTACCCCTACCCCACCTAAGCCGCTGTGCAATAGCAGCACCTTTCTGCATTGACTCCTCTGATATGCCTCTGCTATTCTTCCATCTGTCAAAATTCATCTTGTCCCTGGGGCATGCTTTTAAGCAACTGGTCTCCTGGGCTATTTGAGTAACAGCTGGAATTTCACTTTGCAAAGCTGCCACTCTACAGCCATTTGATCCTGGAGATAAGAGGGGATGGGAGCTTTTAAGCACAGTCTCCCCCTTATGGACAATATAATAGAGGCTTTGCCATCATTTGTTCACACTCCAGCATGCAACAGCTGTGGCTTGGCAATGTTTTATTTCAATACTGTGATTGCCTTGATTATTGGGATATCAGCCAGTACCTGTGTGGAGGGGGAATGCGGCAGTTAAAGCACTTGGAAGACTTGTGATGTGCTGTGCTCGACTGAGATCTTCATATCAATCATAAAAAAACCCAAAACAAACCCAACCTTGTGTTTGGTATTCATGAAGCACTAGCGCCTTCCATGCCTTTGTTAGAACAAGGAGATGGTAAAGTGGCAACTGAAAGATAAAACACCGCAGCTCCCCAACTGGCCTTAGATAGCGTGTACACCTACATATCTCCACACCTCAAAGTCCCTCTCCAGGGCTGGCTGCCATTTGTCATACAAATTTTCTGAGCATTTTGGGGACTGAGAAATGCTTGGAGAGATTTCACTTCAGCAACACTGCCTCCTCTGACAGATCCACAGTTCAGCAGTCGACTGACAAGAGGAGACTGTCACCAGACAAGGGGAGGATGCTGAAGAGGCAGAAGGTGGAACAGTGGTTCAGGAATTAAAGAACTGGCTCCCAGTGGCTTGTCTTGAGGTTAATGCTTTGTGCTCTGTCCTGGGTTCAGCAATTGCAGTCAGTTTTTCTCCTCCTTAGTAGCTGGTGTTTTGACTTAACCCGGGAACAAGGCTGATGAGACCGATGTTTTTGGTCGTTGCTGAGCAATGTTTGCCCTGACCAAGGACTTTGTGGGCCTCATGCTCTGCCAGGGAGGAACGGAGGCCAGGAGGAAGGAGGGACAGGACCCAAACTGACCAAAGAGGTATTCCATACCATAGCACATCATGCACAGGATGTAACTGGGAGTGATCCGGAAGGGCTAGTTCTCTCGGGGTGGTTGGAAGAGGTGGTCGGTCAGCACTCGGTTGGGTTGGGGTGTCGTGAGTTTTCTGTCGGTGGTTGGTGAGATGCTGTATTCTTTTCCCTTGTTATTTCCTTTAAAGCTATTACTGTTGGTGGTAGCAGCAGTGATTTGTGTTATACCTTAGTTACTAAACTGTTCTTATCTCAACCTGTGGGAGTTGCATTCTTTTGATTCTCCTCCCCATCCCTCTGGAAGCAGGGGAGGGCAAGAAACGGGGGTTGAGTGATTGAACGAGCTGCATGGCTGAGTTTAAACCACGACAGCTCTAAGGCAGACACAAGCAATTCCCACATTCTTTATCCATCAAGAGTCATTTACACACCAGCCATATCAGCGCTCTCAGAAAAACTCATCTCCCATCACTTCTTCAAGACTACCTACACACCATGATGCCAGAAGCCACATAGAGACATATATGAACGAAGCTCTCTATCTTCCTTAGGATGAATCACCTTAGGATACTTTCATTTATATATTTATTGCATATTTACTGCATTCATTTACTTCTTTGTGATTTAGGAATCAAAGTGCCAATACATCAGTTATTTGTACTAGCTGTATTAATCAGGTTATTACACAGTGAAAGTGGGTTCCACTGAAACAGGTATTGTACAAACACAGAGTTGCAGAAAGGCTTTGCCCAGAGAGCTAATGATCTCAAGTGCAAGAGAATGAAGAAAGCTCAGAAAAGTGCAGTGGCAACAGAAAATCTAACAGTGCTGTTATTGAGTGTCATGAAAGACTTCAGTTAAAGATAAACCAAGGACAGGAAAAACACAGAGAAAGAATACTGCAGGAAGAAGTACAGAGATGGGAAAAAGGAGACAGAAGGAGCAGATAGGATTGAGAAAAACAGGTGAAAAGGCTGCAGGACAGAGATGATCACAGCAAGAGCACCTGATCCCAGGGCAGTCTGTCCTTTGCAAACTGGGAATCTCTGGCCAGTGGAAAGTCTCTCCTCTGGCTGTTCTTGAGGCTGCAACAATTGGGCAGTACTGAACTGACTGTTATTAGCCCTTTCTCCCTCAGAAACACATGGGCGGGAAGGGAAGAAGTGGGGGATCTCTATGCGGGCCCTATTAGGCCTTTTTTTTTTTTTCCTAAAACAATGGGGACATCCCACTGCAGCTCTCACCTTCAGTTGTGGTGACAGAAGGTATACCTAAAGGTGAGCTGCTTTTCCGCCCTCACCACCTTCACTATAACAGGGCTTGCTTCTGCAGTGGCTCTCCAGCCAGTAGGTCATGTTTAAAAAGCATTTTCTATAGTCTTTTAAAGCTGTGTAGAGTTACTCCTTGACAAACAGAAACAACGAGTGGTGTCCTTCAGAGAGGCCAAAGAACTGAAGAGGCAGAGCCTGCTGACAGGAAAGGGCTCCTATGAAAACTGGTATGGCATGCACAGTAATAAAAGACAACCAATCCCTCAGTTTAATTTGCCACTAGTAGTAATATCATACGTGAGAAATGCACCAGCAACACTGAGCTACTAGTCCCTTAATTATGAGCATCTTCCAGCCGCCATGTACCCACTGTGGCAAGAAACACCACCCTGCCCACCTTAACCTCACAGCTGGTCTGGGTCCTGTGTGCAGGGAAACCAAAATCATTATGCTCAGGCAGGCAGCACTTCTTCAGCACGTTTTCTCTGACCTCCAAACTCTCCCCATCAAGATATTGCAGATGAGCTGTCTAATATCCACCCTTGCTTGACAGCAGCAACATTTCCGGAGTCCCACGAGACAACACTGTCCTCTTCTCCTGAGAAGTGAAGCATTCTGGAGGTGCTGAAAGTAGGGTAGAGGAGGAACCAGAAGGCTCTGAAGCTTATATAGAGATGGGAATGCTGAGCAATCATTCAATGCATGAACCTCGTCTTTGCACCTCATTACAGGTGCAGTATGCAATGCTTGCCATTTAATATTCTTATGGATGCCCAAACATTTCTTGTACAATAAAAGCAGCACCCCAAGCTCACTTCTTCCTACACCCTGTTACAGTGGAACAGAGAAGCAGCAACACTTGGCTGGTATTTATACCTTGATAGAAAATTAAGGCTGATCTTATACCCACTACTGGATTCAGTTCATCTTTTGAACTGAATGCTCATGCCAGCACAGGGCACTAGGCAGCAGTGAGCACATCTCTGCCTTTATCAAGTAATGCTGAGTGGCAAAAGGCAGCCAGTTCACTTTCCCTCTGCAATAAAAACTGACAGTATGTGACGTGGACAAATACTCCATGCACAGACAAAGTACCATGATGAAGGCTGCGAATAGACAGAAGCAGTAAAAGACATAGTTGTCTTTTGTCACACTCAACTTTACAAAGCTGCTTTACTACAAAAAGGATACCTGAGATATGGTGGTTATTGTTCAGGAACAGGAATCAGTAAGCAACCAGTTTCTCTCATCTGCTACAGCAGTTCCCTCTCCCTCTCACATGCCTTAGCTTCTGCCTTTTTAAAATGGGAATAAGAACAATCACCTCCATAAAGTTTTTTAAACCAACAAGGTGAGAAGAGCTCAAGTGTTTTACTGTGCGGTATGTTGGAAACTACTCAAGCACAAGGCAGCAAGTAAATTACACATAATACAGAGACCAAAATGGATACAAATCACCTATCCTTTTCCCCTCATTCATGCCATCACAATAGTGATGGCCTGTGCAAAACTCACAGCCATAAGCCAGCCTTCCCACAGCAAGCTGTGTCTCAGCAAGCTGCAGTTTGGGGCAAGGATCCTGCTGGCATTGCTCTCTTACACACCCCCAGCCCTCAAGATAATAAAACTCCATCTGTTCAGTGCCTGCAACAATTAGATTGAGTTACTCCGTATGTACAGTCCCACCTGGCAGGAGATGAGAGGATTTAGGGTATTTTATCACATGTCCATGAGGCACTGCTATGAAGTACACATACCCACATACTTAAGCTGTGTGCCTCAAAAGCAAGAAAACCCCCGGAACGGGGCACTAAATTCTGCCTTCTACTGTGGTTTAACTCCAGTCTGTTAAATTTCTTCTGCTCCTACACCTTAATGAGTACTGACATTAAGCTGAAAGTCCACAACTCACTGGGGGATGCATCTTTCAGACACAATAATAAACTGCAAGAGAGAATCCAAAATAAAAGGATATTTCAGTCAAAGCACTTGCTTTACAGCTCATTGAAAATCCCAGAGTCAGCACTGCTGCAGTTGCACAGAAGAAATCAGCTTGCTACACCTGTTCAATGCTGCCATACTTAAGCCTATTGATTGTGATGACAGGCTTCATGGCAGAGAGAGATACATGGTCTATTTATTTAATAAGGAGAGGACAAAAGAGTGCACACGCGCCAACAGAGCTTGTTGCAATTCTTGGCACCGTTTTACCAAGCCCCATTCTGCAAGGGCAGAAGCAGAGGACGTGCTTTCAGACCCATCATGCAGCTCTGCAGTGCACCTCTTCATCTCACTGTTTGTTGGATACTAACCTGATATCATCACGGCTTTAGGATATGCTGATTTTCTCTTCTTACAGTTCACCTCCATACATTTAAGCCAAACAAATCAAATACCTCCACTCTCACACCTAAATGACTTCTATTTGACTTCTTAACTAAGGAAATCCTCATGGGTGAGTGCTTAACCCTTTCAGGATAGTTGTACAACTTCAAAGGAGACTGCAACTCAGGGAATTTATCCACTCGCCTATCACCATCCATCACTGGAAACAAGTCTAAAAGGATTTCTCTTCCCTTTTCACAGTAAGCAGGCTTCAAAATTTGTAAGTATATATAACCAATGGGACTGCTAGTTTAACTGATATGAATGACAAAGTAGAAAATACTGCCTAGGCACTGGGAATGAAAACATCTATTGAAGCACAGGGCACCAACCTGATCTGAGTTCCTGCTCCTCTGCCAATCTGTTCTACAACAAAGCTGCGATTTCATAAGGACTTCATTTCTTGTCTCGATCATGTAATTTATGAGAGATCAAATGACGGGGTTTATGGCACATTTCATCACTCTGAAACACCTGGCTACTAGCAATAAGAGTATGGTGAGAGTTTACTTTCCCAAAGTCAAAGCATTAAAAAGCCAGTCCTCCATTACTCCTCAGTTCCAGAGAGCAGCAGTTAAGTAATACTGGCTCCCCTCTAACAATGAGCAGAACTGTTTGCAGGTGCTGTTTGACAGAATACAGAAACATAGAATCATAGAAAACTTAGGGATGGAAAGGACCTTAAGATCATCCAGTTCCAACCCCCCTGCCATAAGCAGGGACACC